>JACM01030356.1:0-35927 GCA_000787095.1 Periophthalmodon schlosseri | reverse complement strand
TCATATCTTGATTTATGAACACAATAACAAAAAAATAAAAAATTCCAGGATAATGTAGAGCGGGTTAATATGAACATTTTAAGACCAAAATGACGAGTCTGACAGCAGCAGTTACAGAGAGAGGGGCCACAGTTTTTCAATGTAAAGTGAATTGGAGCCAGAGTCAATGGAGCCGGAAGTAGACTATGCTCACTTCTTGTCTGGAACACAGCAGCTAGCGCATTAGCTATGTCCATTTATATATACAGTCCATGGTTTCATAACAGGTGATGAATTTAAACCCATCACTGTTCACTCTATGAAAAAGTAGGCTGGCCATCGCTATGTGTCAGAAGAACAACACTGTATAAAATGTATTTATAAGGGACTACGACAATAGACTGTCTGAATGTGTCACTTGTTTGTTGAACTTTGATATGGGAACTTTTAATACAAGATCTCATGATTGTCTCTGTCTAAAAACTGGCCTCACTAGAACTGAAAGGTGAAAAAAAGCTTTTGGTTATTTTGCTAGACAAAAATGGAACACATTTTAAAGACATGTAAAACTGGATACTTTGGTGCCACTGCAGCACTTTAATAATCTGGTGATAAACATTTATTCTCACACCTGCTCCTGTTTTAAATGTTTTAAATGGACCTATGCAGGTATGTATTTTGTTTGTTTTTGTTTGCATTGTTGTAATTTTTTGGTTCAGATCTTAACTCTAGTCCTGGTTCAGTCCTGGTTCATCCTGGTGACCCTCTGCTCTTTGACCTCTTTGGCTATTTGGTCATCACTGGTTGCTCTCCCAGCTCTTTTTAAGTCCTAGTTTAGTCCTGGTTTAGTCCTGGTTTATCCTTGGTTTAGTCTGGGTACGGTTGAGGTTCAGTCTTGTTTTAGTCCTGGTTAAGAGAGAGAGAGAGAGAGAGAGAGAGAGAGAGAGAAGGAGTGAGGGCAAAGAGAGAGAAAAACAGAGAGAGAGAGAGAGAGAGTCCTGGTATAGTCTCTGTTGAAGTCCTGGTTCAATCTTAGCTTAGTCTTGTTTTAGTCCTGGTTCAGTCACAGTTAAACCCTGGTCAAGTCCTGGTTCAGTCCTGGTTTAGTCCTGGTTTATTCCTGGTTTAGTCCTGGTTCAGTCCTAGTTCAGTCCTGGTTCAGTCCTGGTTCAGTCCTGGTTCTTACCCACGAGTATAGACACGAGCATCCCCGTGACCCTCTGCTCCTTGACCTCCTGGATCATGGGCTTCTCTCCGGGGGCGGTAGCTTTGCTCATGACGGTCAGCGCGTTGACGTGGGTGACCGATCGGACAGTTGCCGCGGTGAGCCAGGGCAGCCCAAACAGAGGACACACGGCTCCCAGGATCACGATCAGGAGCAGGTCCAAGTGGAACCCAGAACCTTTGACCAAACGCCGCTCTTTCTTACTCACTATCAGACTGAGAGAGGGAGAGAGACAACAGGGAGGAGGAGAGAGAGAGAGAGGAGAGGGAGGGAGAGAGAAGGAGAAAAGAAGAGAGAAAGAGACAGAGAGAGAGAAAGGGAGAGAAGGAAGAAGAGGGAGAGAGAGAGAGAGAAGAAAAAGAGAGAGAGAAGAGAGGGAGAAGGAGAGATAGCAAGAGTGAAAGAGAGGGGCAAAGAGAGAAAGAGGGAGAGTGAGAGGGAGGAGGAGAGAGAACAAGAGAGATAGGGAGAAAGTGAGAGAACGAGGAGAGATAAAAAGAGAGATAAACAGTGAAGAGAGGGAGAAGGACAGAGAGAGAAGGAGAGAGAGAGAACAAGAGACGGAGAGCAAAGGAAGAGAGAGAGAGAGAGAACAAAGAGAGCAAAGAGAGAGAGGGCAAAGAGAGAGAAACAAAAGAGAGAGAAGAAGAAGAGAGAGCGACAGAGAGAGAAAGGGGAGTAAAATGGAGGGGTTACGTTTTAGCAGTTAATACCCCATAGAATGAATATCCCCCTCTTTAAGTTTGTAGCGTTCTTACGATGTGATCTGTGTTTCCATGAAGATGAGGATGAAGACGAGCAGAGCCGGGACCACCGACGCTCCCATCATCCAGGTGGGAAACGGCTGCTTGTCTCCAAAAGGACTGATGAACCAGCCGCGCTTATCCGGAGACGTGACAGAGAAGCCCGAAGGAACGTTTAGCTTCTGCTCAACAGGGAGAGAGGGGGGGGGGGTTATTAAGTTATTTTTAATCAGAGAGAGTTTTACAGCCAAAAAACACAAACCACCAAAGTCAAGATGTCGTCTTGAAGCCACGACATAATGATGTAATCTACCTATGTGAGTTGTGTGTGAGCACAGACCTGAGTGTAACGCTTAGTGAGATGTAGACTATGGCATTATGGACACAGACCTGAGTGTAAGTGTCAGGGATGGAGTAGTCAACCAGCACAGAGACCAGGATGGAGATGGGGATCCCAAAGTCCCCAATGATCCTACGAGCCTGAAGAGGAGAGGACATATAATGTTAGTATGTGTTTCATGCTCATTGTGTGCTCATTTAAATGTCTGATGCTGTTATATACACATGTAACAGTTTTAGACAACACCCGGCACTACGGCACAGCCACAGCTGTCCTGGGGTCATTGAGGTGGGGGTGGGGTCGAGGGGTGTCATTGGTCTAATCTCCACCACTCATACACTGTCTCCCTCTCCAAATCTCAAAATGCTCTGTTCCACTTTGTGATGTCCTGAAGTGGTAGTTTTCAAGTTAACAGCTCCTTTTACCTTTAGTTCAGTAGAGATTGGCAATTCCAGGGCTGAAATTATCCACAGGATTCTAGTGAAGGTGTGTGGAGTTTAAAAACACAGTGGAGCAATTCCTGCATTACCACATAATGTCACAAGGTGGAACAGAGTGTTTTCTGTTTGAGAGATGAGCCCAGCCTAAATATGCAGGGTTTGTGTGTTAAACATGTGTGAATGAAACAAAACACAACTCCAGGTCTTTTTGTGATGAGGAAACAACATTAGAACATAGATCAGAAAACAGTGTAATATGGGCCCTTTAAACATATTATGTAATTAACAATGTCAAACGCACCTTTCCTCCTAAAAACCTGCTGTTTCTGAACTTTCTGAGGAAAAACGCCACAAAGAACGTCCCCATCATGAGCACCAGGGAGAGCAGAGCCGTGTTGGGCTGGTTAAACACAGGCCCCTCCTGGTCGTCAGGGAGAGGGCCGCTGCTGGGGTACACGGCCAGCAGGGGGTGCTCTCTGAACACCTGAGCAACAGGACAAGTATGTGTTATTACATGTGTTATATGCAAAAGGGGCTAAACTGAATAAGTTTAATACACAGAATAAAGTAATAAAAGACTAAAATTCACTTTAAGAGTCAAACAGACTTAGGGAACATTTCAGTAGAGGCAAAGAGGCAAAACTTTTTCAGCTGACCAGTGCTCATTTTGACAAGAAATTTACATTTAAATCCTCGTCTTTTCACTCAAATGAATTTTAGTTTTAGTAAAGATTTAGTCCATCAAGGTGGCTGGGCGCTCCCTTAGAGATAGGGTAAGGAGCTCAGTCACACGGCAGGAGCTTGGAGTAGAGTCACTGCTCTTCCACATCAAGAGGAGCCAGCTGAGGTGGACGCCTCCCTAGGAAGGTGGAGGAAGTGTCTGGGGTGCGGGAAGTCTAGGACTCCCTGCTTAAAATGCTGCCACCACGACCCAGCCCCGAATACGTGGAAGAAAATGGATGGATGGGTATGTTATTTTTTCATTCAGTCCTTCAAGTTATTCATGTTTCGGTTTGGATATGGCCGCATGTATGAGTGGTGTATTGGTGGTTTTCAGATTCTAGATGTGATGATGTCATTCTCCCAGATGGGGTCAGAGCCAGTTTTCCCTATTTATTATATTGATTCGATCCTGATCATTTCTATTAGTGACTAGACCCAAGAACTTGCTTTAGTACAAACTGCAGGTGGAGCATGTACCTTGAAGATCTTGGAGAAGGTCTCATAGATGAAGATGAGGGAGATGAGGAAAGCGAAGATCTCCTGAGTGAATGGAGAGATGTAGCGCACCATGAAACTGCCCTCCGCTGCTACGATCACGAGAACGATCACAATCAGCCAGAACCCAATCCACACGCGGCCCGTCAGATACTCAAACTGCTGAGCCTGGCAGAACTACAGAGAGAGAGAGAGAGGAGGGGGGGCAGGGGAGGAGAAAGACAGAGAGAGGAAGGAGAGAAGCTAAGGTTAACTGAGAACTGAGACAAAACTACAGAGAGAAAATAATATCTAACATCTGTGTGCTACTAAGAAAGATGAAAACTTGTATGAACCTTATAGAAGGCCTCCTCAAAGACCAGCAGAGGCCCAGAGAAGCCAATGATGAGCAGAGGCTGACCGGCCAACAGAGAGAAGACCACCCCCAGCGTCGCTGTGGAGACGATCAGCTCAGTCACTCCCATCATCCCCTCTGTCTTCTCCCCTGCACAGAACACACACAAAAATAATGTCATAGTGTGCAATATTTCAGGCAAAGCAATACCATCTCCAGTAAAACAACCAGCAGCAAGTTACACAGCGCAGCTTTAATAAAACAGCCCCATGTGTCCGTACCCAGCAGCCCTCCGAAGGTGATGGTTGGAGACAGAGCAGCGAAGTAAATGAAGATGACAGCGGCGATACACTGCATGTCGAGAGCGTCCCTCAGGTCGCTCACGTAGTGGGGGAACCTCCTCCGGATGTCGTGGATCAGACCTCCAAACGGGATCCCAGAACGTTTCAGGGGGTCTATTTCCTGATCCAAGGACTCCTCCTCCTCTGGGACAGCCTCTGGAGAAGATGAGGGTAAATTACGTCCATATATGGATATAGTAATAAAAATACATTGTGACCTGCTTCCTGTGACGATTTGCTATTTTGGCGAAATCTCCATTTTGTGATTAAGTGGATTTCTTTTAAGCCCCTGATAGACTGCACAGGGAAGTGGACTAAGAGACTGTGACGTCACCCGTAGCGTTTGGGTCCAGTCAGCTTATCGAGGCTATCAGTTATAGGGGCCAATTTGGAATTCCGACTGCGAGTATCATAGCAACCAAAGAGCCAGTCTGGAGCGAGGCTGTTGAAGGTAACGCCCCTGTCAATCAAACCTGTTGCTAATACTAGCTGGAGGGACCTCGGGGAAAGCAGTCGTCAGATTTGTCTGTTATTAATGTTCATATCTTGATTTACTGACATAATAGCGAAAGAAGGCACTTGATTTGTCTGTTATTAATGTTAATATCTTGAGTTACGGACAAAATAGTGAAATAAAAATACCAGGATCATGTAGAGCGGGTTAATCCGAACATTTAAGACCAAAATAACAAGCCTGACACCAGCAACTACAGAGAGAGGGGCGTTCAGTGTAAAGTGAATAGGACCCAGAGTAGAGTGCGCTCATGCTCACTTCCTATTTGGAATGCGGCAGCTAGCAGGTTAGTTATATCCATTTATATATACAGACTATGAAACTCCTCCACCCACTCCTCCTACTGGTCAGCCTCTGTCATGAGTGAGTGACATGTAGATTCAACCAATCACAGTGAAGTGTTAGCTCTCAGAAGGTGCAGACAGATTTAGTTACATGGTAAAGATATTATAAAGATAAGTGTACATGAATCATGATGAAATTCCATCTATCTAGGCTCAATGAAAGACAGAAAAGTTAGACAGACAGAGACCAGCAGGTGGCAGGCCCTCCACTAGGAAAGTTACACAGTGTTTCTTTAAACTAACCTGAGTTACCCTTCCTCCATACCTTTGTTCTCCAGCTCGAAGCCGCAGATGGACTGACGTTTCTTCAGCTCTCGCTCCTTCCTCTTCTTCAGGAGCTGTTTCTGGAAGTCCACCACTGTCTTGAGCAGATCTTTACCCTCGATGTCCGATGGAGGGAGCACGATGCTGCAGTCCAAGAACTCATTTATGCCGTTCAAAAGGTCCTGCCGGTCGTCCGCGAAGTACGCCACCTCATGGAAGTTCTAAACATGACAGGGAAATGCAAACAACAGCCTCATAGTAATTTTTCAAAGTTTTCAGAAATTCAGGACAAAAATAAACTACTGCAAATGTTCCTTGAATCTAACTTGTCATATGCACTTTAAAGAACACATATTTTGCTTTCTTGTGGCTTTAATTCTCTTTGAAACATACTTTTGGTCACATTGGGGTAAGTATTTCCTATTTTCTAACTTAAAATGATGTCAACATTTGGAAAACACACTTTTTTAAACTACACATTTGTTTCCAATGAGGCATGTAGTCATTGGAGCTCCCTCTACTGTCAGCACTGGGAATTAACATTTAGAAAGTAAACAAATCAAGTCCTTATCCCAGGTGAATGCTATGCTAAAAGAGCCATGCGATCGTTATGAACACACTTAGACTGCAGAATGAGTCCAGTGATGGTTTATGGGCTTAAAAACTGGGCAGGGGAAATCTGGAATTTTATCTATGATGCAACTAAACTGGCAAAATGTGAACAGAGCACTTTTGAGGATCAAAGAAGACGACTTTGGATTAATGAAGTAATAAAACAAGTGGGAATGAAACAAAAATACAACTCCAGGAATGTTTCTGATGAGGGGATAACAGTATAACGTGATTAAAAGGTCAAGAAAGTCACATTTTGTCCCATAATTTGTGATCTTCAAGCAGAGGACAACAGTCGTATGTTTTTACCTTGTCGGACATGAGCGTGGAAAAGGAGCGGCCGATCTCGTGGTAGTCCATGCTGCTCTGACTCGGGCCCAGGAGGAAGAACAAGAACCGGACCGGGACTGGGACCTCCAGCATGGACTCAAACAGGACCGCCTCATTCAGGCGCACAAAGGCCATAGCTGCCTGCTCCAGGAAGTCCACACAGCCTGAAGAGGAGGATACTGTCTGTTAGGCCCATCATGATAATTAATACTTACTTACATCGACTTATTGTTCAATACAAGACAGATGGAACGATAGAACTGGAACAATTTTTCGTGGGGCAATATTTATCTTGGGTTCTTTTTCTTTGCATTTTTTTCGTTTCTTTTTTTTTGCAATACAATAATATTTGAGCTGCTGAGGGTTAATAACTTTTATGATTCATTATAGATACAAACTAACTACTAAAGTGATTCATTCTGCTATTTATTTATTGCCTAGGGTGACCAGATTTTCAACATTCAAAACTGGGACACATGCAGTTTGGGATGGTTGGTATAAATAAAATTAATAAAAAAACAAGTAACATTGTCCACTCTTGGCTCACTTACGGGTCAGTTTATGATCTGAGGAGGCATTTTTTGCTCATTTTCTGTATTTAACTAAACAAATGGCAATATATTCCCCCTCTTTACTGTTGGCAGGGATCAGATTGGTTAAAAATAGAGACACCTGGGACGTTTCTTGTATAAAAAGTGGGGCTTTCCCGGGTCAATAGGCACATCTGGTCACCCTGTTATTGCAGCTCACACATTTTAACAATTTAGAAAAGTTTTTTTTTTTTTGTGATAATCCTGTTTAATGGTTTTGTGTCAGTGGTCTAAATTGGTAAAATATTATCGTTAATGGTTTATATTTACTCCAACAATATATATCGCACTTCAGAATAAGGTATCGTGACAGGGCTACAGTCAGGGGGCAGCAGAGAGCTCCACACAGCCTGCACAGCCTGCTCACAAACAGGACATATATAACATAACATTCATGTACAAATCTAGATTTTAGAGTCAATCCAAGGTTCATATAGAAGCTAGCTCACTGTGTCTCAAAGCTAAAGATAACTTTTCTTACAAGTTTAAAATATGAAATAAACAACCAATTAAAAATAAGTAAATTCAGTTTGAAGTGTTATTTTAATATTTATTCAACATAAGAACTTTTCTAAAGACAGTGTCATCCTGTGAAGTATTCTCATTTGTTTAGTCTTTAACATGGTGTCAGTGACATCCATCCGCAAGTTCCTGTCCACTGCCTGATTTTTAAATTTAAAGGCTTATTTATTCATTTTGCCGTGACTTGACAAAACCCATACAGATAGAATTGGCAGGAAGTAGTGATGCTAATAGTGTGGTTGCTGGGCACTGCTGTGCACAGAGCCAATTCACTCATCAAATGTACAGCAGTTGATAGTTTGGAGATTTTAATGAAACTATCAACTATCATAATCATACGCAGACAGGATGGGTGCAGTGTCTTGCTTAAGGACACAACAACAGTCTGCACTTGTCCAAGCGAGATTCAAACCAATGACTGCATATTAACCACTGAGCCATTGCTGAACTCTGTGTTAAATACAAATCACTCATATTTTAGAGTGAAATTGTGGAGCAGTGCCACAAAACTGACCGACGAGCACGATGACGGCCTCTGCGTCTTTGGGGATCTTCTCCATCAGTTTGAAGGATCTGGCTGCAGCCGGGTGGTGCTCCGGGGGCAGAGGGTGGAGCGACGTCTGAGGAGAAAATGAATCAGGAACAAGAAGAACTGGACAATATCACAACATACAAAAGACTGAACTAAATATGATTAAGTTTAAACATTGTGATGGAAACATTGGCGTAAAAGCACAAAAACAAAACATTTGCATTTTAATAATTTAATTTTAACTGCCCCCATCTGTATTAAATATTATTGTCCTATAGAAAGCTGTGATGTCAGGCTGGTTCTTTGGTTCTATACTCACAAACAAAGTGGTGAAGACGTCTTGCTTGGGGTCGTACACACCCTTCTCACGATGCTCTTCTTCTAAGACTAGGGGCAGGCTGCTGGCGTCCAGGTGGTTGTGGTTGAAGCTGGAGGTCGAGTGGTGTCGATGAAACCGGTGCTTCATGTCACTGGGATGTCTGCAAGAGAGATACTGGGTTTACACTATGGCGGGGAAGAACAAAATGAGACCACTTATGAATAATAATTCATTGGATTTATATAGCGCCTTTCAAGACACCCACATCACTTTACAGTGTTATTCATTCAGCCCACACTCGGGGGTGCCCTGGAGCAGACTGGTGGAAGCAAGGCTGCCAATCTGTGCCATCGGACCCTCTGACCCCCACCGACACTCACGCACACCACATTCATATTAGGCAACGTGGGTGAAGTGTTTTGCTCAAGAGTACAACATCAGTTTGCACTAGAGCCACTGCTGCCCCACTGTGGTACGTGGTATTCCCAGTGGTCTCCCATCCAAGGACTAACCAGGCCTGGCTCTGCTTAGCTTCAGAGATCAGACACGACTGGGCTTTGACCAAGAGGCCTCAATAAAAACATTATAAAGAATAAATATATTTAGTTTATCTTTTGTAAACCCATAAGTCAGAGCCATAAGCAGTGCTCTGACTGTGCCAAAAGGTTTGGGAGAGCTGGGAACTGGTTAGGTAGTGCCAGATCCACTGATCCGAAGGTTAGAGGTTCGAATCCCGCTCTCGACATAAACATCATTGGTCGAGCGGTTAGATCCACTGACCCACAGGTTGGTGGTGCAATTCCAGCTCCCACAGATGAATGCTGTCGTTGTGTCCTTGGGCAAGAATTTAGCCTGGATGAATGCTGTCGTTGTGTCCTTGGGCAAGACATTTAGCCTGCCTTGCCCCCAGTGTGTGTGTACACTGGTGTATGAATGTGTGTGTGAATGGGTGAGTGGTTCCTTGATGTTAAGTGCTTTGAGTGACTTCAAGGTGGAAAAACGCTGTATCAAAATGTGACCATTTACCGTTTAGCATTGAGGTAGATTTAAATTCTTCTTCTGATATAAAGTACATAAAGCTTTAACTTATGTCTGTTGCAATAATACGAATGCCCTATGTCCAAACACTGCTGTGGCTAATCCCATGTGTATTTTATATCACTATGTTCCAGTGCAGTTTCATTTTGGTGAATAGGCCGGGCTCACTCTCCCTGATATAATCCATGTAGACAGATCATATTTACAGAAGCGCTTTGTCGTTACATAACAGCGAAATCCATATTCCTGTGTGTGTGTGTAGCCCTGGTGGACAAACTGGGCATGACTTTAGATATCTGTCAATAAAAACACAAGTCACATGTCTTTCCAGCAGCTTTAACCGAATTATATTTAGACTAACAGGATCTTACATAACTCATGCTGAGGGCGTAACTGCGGCTTTATATAGAAACAAGAGAGATTTGGGTTATGGTGTCCAAACTTGTGGTGGGTGATAACTTTGGCTTACGTGTGTTTTCGCAGAAGAGCGCGGAGCACGTTGGCCCGGTCCTCGGCTCTGATCTGGTCTGAGATGATCATGGTTTCCACGACGATGTGAGCGATGGCCGGGAGCTTGGTCTGCTCCAGGTCCAATAGAACGGCTCCTGAACACAAACAAGACAAAAAGCTTAAAAAAACAATGAGGCATTTGTTTAACAGAGGTGTGACTAAAATCGACCTGTATTTAACCAAGAAAGTCCCACTGAGGTTTGGAATCTCATTTTCATGGGGGGTGCTGGGCCTTATTGTCGAGATGTACCAATATAATACTGGTATCAGATATCGGCACTGATATTGAAAATTTAGGTGTATCAGCTTCCAAGATATTGGTTCAGTCGATGTCCCATTTTGATCAACAAATTCAACATCATTCTTACAAAGCTGTCATAACTCTTACAAAACGCGTGTGGATAATTTTTACCTTAAGCTGTTTGTGTTTAAACGAAATAAAGTATATTTTTAACCTCTGCCCTAGTATCGGTTGATATCGGGTATCGGAAAATGCTTAAAGCCAAAGTATCGACATTGGTATTGGACCAGAAAAGGCTGGATCGTATATCCCTACCTTACTGTACATATTTAAGTGCTAGAAGAAGCTGTAGCATCTAAAAGAAGCCTACACGTGCAAACTCCCCACAGAAAAAACCCTACGCTGCCTGGGAGTTGGACCAGGACCTTCTCACTGTGAGGTATCTTGCCCAAGGACACAACAACAATATAGTTGAGTCTAAGCCCCTGTACCGTGTGAGATGGTCCTCCTGAGCTCCAGCAGGCTCCTGAAGGACAGCGAGGCCACGTGAGGTTTTCCCCATCGCCCAGTCTCCTCCTCCACGTCCTCCTCAAACTTTATCCAACGAGCTCTCTCCTTCCAGCGCAGCTCACTGTGCTCCACAATCAGCTCGTTCAGCTCCACAAACAGCTGAGGAGGAAAGAAAGAGAAGCAAGTGATATAACAGAAGACATCTTTACTGTTGCAACTGCAAACAGAGGACATGAGAATAATGTACCACGAAACTCCCAACAAACAGGTCAGGAACAGGTTAGACTTTGATTCGCCAAGAACTTCACATTATAAAAACATCTCTGTTCTGGGTAATATGACAAAGCGATGTGGACTGATATTGTTAAGGTAAAGATACATGTTACTGTCCTCTGCATTTGACCCATTCTTCAATGCTGCTGGGGCACCTCATCAGGAGCAGTGGGACCCATCTCCAAATCTTGAGCTAGTCTTGGTCAGGACGACTTTAGCTGGAGGATTTAACCTGTTGTGCATGTTTTGGGTAGATGGGAGAAAACTGGAGGAAACCCACCCAGACTAGAGATGCGCCGATATCAATACTGGTATCAGATATCAGCCAATACTGAAAATTTAGCTGAATCGAGTATCAGTTCCATGATATTGCTAAAGTCGATATCCTTGTTGGGCCTTTAATTTAATGTAATAAGACTATTTACAGGTAGGCCTGTCAGGATAACACATTTTGAAGTTTGATATAATGCAGAAGTAAATATAGATGATAAACGATAATATTAAAACTCATTTATGCCACTGACACAACAACCCAAGATCAGATTTAAACACAACTGCATCTCTTTTGTAATAAGTTTACTGTGTTTTAAGGAAATAAGTGCCATTTTTCAGATCCTTAAAGTCAAAGTATCGATATCGGAATCGGAACTGAAAAAGAGTGCTAGCCATTATGCCAGCTTTCCAATGAAGGGTCTTTGACTTTTCAGGTTCATTTTAGATTTTAGAATCATTCGTTTTTTCAGACATGACGGACCTCATGCGTCTTCTTCTCCGCCGCCCTCTTCTTCTTCTTGAGGCTGGATAGAGGAGTGGAGCTGGTGCTGGTTCTGGACAGCTGCCCCCTAGAGGATTTCTTCACCAAGTGTCTCCTCAGCCCGGGGTTGTCCTCAAATCTGTGGCCTGTGCAAAAAACAATGATAGACTTGGACAGCTATAACTGATATAACGTCATATAAAGCAAAACGCTCTCTAAGGTTAATGCTGAGGGACCTGATTTTAAAACTGTCAGGAGGAAGAAGGTATTTAAACTGTTACCTGTGGATAAAACTAGTCCCTTACGCTCACAAATCTTTTGGCACATCACTGGCACGAGGTTCAATGCCTTCTCTCTCAGCACAAGTAAAATGACTTTTTTCACAAAAGCCAATCCATAGAAAGGCTCAAATATTTAATTTTCTATTTGGTTATTTAATACAAAAAGAGCACATGTACCATAGTTTCTTTGGGCCCATGTGCTCCATCTGAAAAGCAAATGTTCTACTCAGTAGGTTTAGGACTGCTGTTCTACCTGCAAATGGATTCGTCCTGGACACATCTACATCCTGTTTCAGTCCTGGTTTAGTCCTGTTTCAGTCCTGGTTCAGTCTATGTTTAGTCCTGGTTTAGTTTTGGTTCAGTCCTGGATCAGTACATGGGAGTGGCTCACTCCTTCCCACTGTTTTTTGGAGTTTTTCCGGCAGAATGAGGGTCTAAAATGCTCTCCTCTGCATCCTCTGCTTCATCTGACCCTCTCCTGTGCCCCTCTGCCCCTCTCCTCTGCTTCTCTGCCCCTCTCCTCTGCTCCTCTGACCCGCTGCTCTGCATCTTCTGCTCCTCTGCCCCTCTCCTCTGCTCCTCTGTATACACATTGATTATAAGGCACATAAGTGAGAATGCCACTAGTTTAAATGGTGTTTTTCAGAATGAGCCACTTCTCTACACTATGGCTGGCTGCACATTGACTGACTGCTCTATTTAACAGTGAACAGTGAGAGGAATCAATATGAAACAGCAGCAGTCGCTTCACTGTGTCAATGTGCTCAATATCTGGAGAGAGAGAAAGAGAAAGAGAGCGAGGGAGGGGAGGAAAGAGGGAGAGAGAGAAAGAGAGAGAGAGGGGGTCAGAGAGAGATGATATGTGGAGAAAGAAAGGGAGGAGGGAGAGAGAGAGAGGGAGAGACAGGGAGAGAGAGAGATGGAGAGAGTGGGAGGGAGAGAGAAAGAGAGAGGGTGAAAGAGGGAGCGAGAGAGACAGAGAGAGGTCCAGATGCTATGTGGTGAGAGAGCGTGAGAAGGAAAGAGAGAGTGAGGGGGCGAGGGAGACGATATGTGGAGAGGTGATATGTGGAGAGAGACAGAGAGGGAGAAAGAGGGAGAGAAAGAGAGAGACGGAGGTTCAAATGCTATGTGGAGAGAGAGAGGGTGTGAGAGATAGAGAGGTGATATGTGGAGAGAGAGAGAGAGAGAGAGAGGGGTGTGTGAGAGATAGAGAGGCGATATGGGGGGAGAGAGGCTCAGATTCACTGTAATTAAACTGACTGTGTAAATGGACTCCTCTGAACGAGTGCTCAAGGCTGCACTGACACAAGGCTCAATACAGAAGAAATGACTGTAGATAATCTGTTATTTTTGGACATAGTGTAGAAGGAACGGGCTGAATACAGATCTGTAAGGTTCAAATACACTTTATTAATCCCCTGTGAGAAATTCAGCCTTTGCATTTGACCCATCCTCCAACTAGTGCCGCTAGAACTGGGCCCATCTCCAGATCTTGAGCTAGAGCCTGGAGGATTTGACCTTTTGGGCATTTTTTGGGTTGATGGGGGACATAAGGAGAACATGCAAACTCCACACGGAAAGGAAAGAGAGTCGACCTCACAACCTTCTTGCTGTGAAGCTTTTAAAGGGCCAAGATGGGTGAAGTATCTTGCCCAAGGACACAAAGAGATTAGCCAACCCACTGCTACAATCATATACATTGCCGGTTTATGCAATGTCAATCTTATCTTTCCCTCTCAAAAAAACTCTGTTCCACCTTATGATGTCATTAGGTAAACATCATATCAATAATCAAAGGTCATTCACCTTCAACTGACTCATTAGGATTGTGTTAGCATTCAAAGTACGTTCACTGAGATACAACACACCTTTGAAGATAACAGCTATTGTTTTAGCATCATTTTAACTGCTTTACTTACACCAGAGGCTCTTGCACCCTCTGCTGGCAATGTCTGTGTTTTGTTTTCTCAGAACAAACAGAACTGTGTTAAATCTTGAATCTACAATGAAATCTAAAATAAGGCTTAGATTTATATAGAACAGTCTAGTGATGGGACTTTCAGCTCTTTTATGGGATCTGAATCTTTTGGATCGGTTCATTTCAAAGAGCCGATCAAAAGACTGGCTTTTTTACTATTTATTTATATGACAGAAGCCAATGTGAGAACTCCTTTTATCTACAAAAAATCACACAAGAAATGCCCAGGCGATCAAAAGACTGGCTTTTTTATTATTTATTTATATGACAGAAGCCAATGTGAGAACTCCTTTTATCTACAAACAAATCACACAGAAATGCCCAGGGCTCAGATCTGTTTAAAATGGTTCAAACTGACAGTGGGAGTCAAATGTGTTTTTTAGTGAACAAAGCTCTCACTCGTGTCGCCTGCTCTGCTTCTGTGCTGATTCTTGTGTTGGTTCAATGTTAATCAGGTAAAAATGTATGCACATTTGAAAGAAAAAGATTTGGTTCTTTTACAGAATAAGATCTGGTTCAAATCGTTCACGAGCGTCACATCACTAGAACATTCTCATTCTAAACACATCCCTGATTCCCTGGCTTCGTCAGATCGCCGGTGACTCACGTATGCCGTCCTCCGGGGATCCCAGCTGCGTGTGGATGGACTCGAGAAGATCATAATCATCAAAATCCAAAACAAACTCCTCAAAATCCTCAAAGGCTTCGGTGGCAAACACAGACCCCCGGTGCTCCTGGATGAACGGGGGGGCCGTGACGCTTTTCCTTCCGCTGCACGGCTTCTCCTGGCTGGGCGGCTTCTTCTCCACTGCCCCTGAACCTCCAGCCCCACCCGGGACCCCCAAACCTCCATCCGGGACTTCCAAACCTCCACCCTGCACCTCCTGACCATCGGCGTCTGTCATCTCCGCTGATGGCACCACCTCCGAGGCTCCCAACTCAGGACAAAGTCAACCAGCATCCAGCGATTTCGCAAAGACGTTAGCGTAGCTTTAGCACGCTCTTTCCAAAGCTTAGCAGGTCAATTTTAGTTCATTCATCTTAGAAAATTTGTTGTTGAAATGTATCCTCAACTTTACGATTTTTGTTGTTTTATAATGTAGTTTTACGATTCAGTGTCCAAGTTTTTGTGGATCACGTTTGTCTAAGTAATTGTGACTCCCCAAAAAGACATGAAATCCAAAATGGCGCTGAGTTGAGTTAAGTCCAAAAGTCCGATGGCAAATACTTCTCCAGATATAACAAAAAAATAACTATAAAAGCTAAAAGTTGTCGCTAAACCCATCAACAGTAGCTTTCTATGGGCTGTGACTCCCAAAAGTAGATCGGCAGTAATGACATCGAGTTGTTTCACAGTTCAAGGTATTGACGGAGCTGTGGTCACATGGTATTGAGTGGTAAGAGCTGGTTTTGGTTCCATTGTAGTGGTGTGCGATTTCTACAGAGATTATAAATAATGCTTTTTTGAACCCCCCCAAGCATTTTACACGGCATTATTCATTCACTCCACACGCGCTGGTGGTAAGACACTATTGTAGCCACAGTTGCCCTGGGGCGGACTGACGGAAACGAGGCTGCCAATCTGCGCCATCGGCTCCTCTGACCACAACCAACACTCACACACACATAGGCCAGTCACGATAATTAGTTTATCGATTTATCATTTAATACATGACAAATGGAACAATATTTTTGGGGGGTTAATATTATCGTGGGGCTTTTTCTTAGCACTAGAGGGAAAATCTTTGTTATTTTTCTGTTTTATGATGAGGTTTGAACTGTAGAAGGTTGTATTATGAACTTCGATGACTCATTATAGATGGAAACGATCTACTAAAGTGTTGCAGCTCATATTTTTTAACCATATTGTACACATTAAAATTCTTTTGGGTGGATAATTCTGCTTTCTGACTGCTTTGGTTTCAGTATTATTGTTTATCATCTAAATTTACTTTAAGGATATATCGCACTTCAAATTTTGTTATCGTGACAGGCCTGCGCACACGACACATTCATACTAGACAATGTGGATGAAGTGTCTTGCCTAGGGACACGACAGAAGTTTGCATTATAGCCACGGGCGTCCCACCGTGGCATCTGGTATTCTAAGCTTTTTCCTCATCCAAGTACTAACCAGGCCCAGCCCAGCTTAGAAAAAGAGACAAGACGAGATGGGGCACTGATAAGGAAGTACATGCTCTTAATCTGCCCCCTTTAAAACAAGAATCACACAATATTACATCATGATGGGATGTTATTCTGATGTGTGCTTTCAATAAACACAAGCATTTATGTGTCTAGTTAGTCTACAGTGTATTTATATAGTTCTTGTGTGTATATGGGTCTGAATATATTTATTTTTTCACAACATTATTACTTCAGCCAAATGTTGCAGCTAAACGGCTGGACAAAAAATCGATCTGTTTGGAAGAAAAACAATTTTTATTTCCCCACTTTCTACAAGTAAGGCTCCTCACTGCAGTCACAGGGAGCAGAGTTTTAGAAGTGATGTGCTCCTTCTTCATGTGTGGCTCACGGAGAAGAGAAACGCTAAAAAGTTTGGCACAGGCCAGCGCTGACGGCTCTCAGATCAGCCACGCCCACACCGTTTCGTTTCATCTCATTCATAACAGATTTACACAGGGGCGGTGTCAGACATTTTTGGTTGGAGGAGCTAAGGGGGTGCTAAAGTTTTCACTGTGGGCGATCGCTTAACATGCTAATAATAATAGAGCCTTTTAGCAATGGCGCGTACCCCCCCACCCCCCAACCCCCTGCCATGTTTGCTTCGCTGTTTTAAGCTAAGTCTAAATGTAGTTCCCCCTGTAGTGATTTAAGAAAACTAATATGGAATTAGCCTTTTAACAATGGCGCGTACCCCCCAACCCCCCAACCCGTGCCATGTTTGCTTCACTGTTTTAAGCAAGTCTAAATGGAGTTCCCCCTGTAGCGATTTAAGAAAACTAATATGGAATTCTTTTATTTTAATTCTAGTCTCATTTTGAACACTCTGGTGCCATTTGAACATTTTTAGTTGACATTGGATGTGTGCTAAGGGGGTGCTAAAGTTTTCACTGTGGGCGA
This sequence comes from Periophthalmodon schlosseri, assembly GCA_000787095.1. NCBI lineage: Eukaryota > Metazoa > Chordata > Actinopteri > Gobiiformes > Gobiidae > Periophthalmodon > Periophthalmodon schlosseri. Next base: position 18,608 of record JACM01030356.1, on the reverse strand, counting down.
TCGCTTAACATGCTAATAATAATAGAGCCTTTTAACAATGGCGCGTACCCCCCAACCCCCCAACCCGTGCCATGTTTGCTTCACTGTTTTAAGCAAGTCTAAATGGAGTTCCCCCTGTAGCGATTTAAGAAAACTAATATGGAATTCTTTTATTTTAATTCTAGTCTCATTTTGAACACTCTGGTGCCATTTGAACATTTTTAGTTGAGATTGGATGTGTTAGGAGCCTGGCGCCGTCCCTGGTCAGTGGGATAAATGTGATCACTTCTGAAAACAAACTTTTTTGTTTGGTTTTAGTTTTAGTTTTAATTTTCTGGACTTTATTTTAGAGCAAAATGGGCCAGCCCTAAAGCCACACTACTACGATGAGAGCCTCCCTCTGTCACACACCAGACGCTGCAGGGGCCTGTTCCACTCTGACAGTATCGACCTGATCACATGGACCATTGATCTGAACAGGTTTGATCTGAGCACAGCACTTCCACTGTCACTAATATTTTCCAAATGACTTTGTTTGTGAATATGAGAGAGGGCGGAGCAGGTAAACTGGGGTGTCTGTGACAGAAATAGAAAGAAGAGGAAGTGGATTTGAATTCTAGTGTTTTAAATCAGTTTCACTTAATAATTCAATAAATGAACAAGAGCTTGGCGTTAAAGTGTGTAGGAGCTGTCCCATATGTTTTTCTGCCAATACTAGTTTCTGTGTTCACATAGACAACAGTATTTGCAGATATATGGTGACGTCACTTCTTTGCACAATTTTTTTGAATAAGAACTTTTAACTTCATTTTCATACCTTATATACTGAACCTTCATCAGTGGTGATAACTACTTCTGTTGCTACAGCCGCCCTGGGGCTGGAAGAGAGGCTGCTAAAATGCGACGTCACTTCTTTGCACAATTTTTTTGAATAAGAACTTTTAACTTCATTTTCATACCTTATATACTGAACCTTCATCAGTGGTGATAACTACTTCTGTTGCTACAGCCGCCCTGGGGCAGGCTGATGGAAGAGAGGCTGCTAAAATGCACCATCGCCCCTCTGACCACACACGCCACCATATTCATAAATAGAAGAGATGGGGGAAATGTGTTGCCTAAATACACAACAGCAGCTCGAATCCTTCTTGTGGATATGTCCCAAAATATCCATCATATTGTGAGTCTTTATTATGTCAACTACTGTCTCAAGGCTTTAGATTTTAGGGATTTAGGGATTTAAACTTATATAGTATAAACAAAATATTAACTAAATCTACGAAATTTGGGTAATCTGAAATTCAAGGTCATGATTTCTATGTTGAGTTATTGTTCAGTATATGCAGATGAAGAATATTTTTTCAGGCTTATGTAGCTTTAGGCCTTTGTGATGACATTTGTGTTGTAGATGGTCCAATAATGAATTTACATGACACATTATAGATACTAGAACTAACTATTTTAGTGTTTCATTGTACTATTTTTATGTGACCAGCCACAATGTGATTCACGTAGCAAAGGGTTTACTGTGATTAACTTGTTTTAAGATTATTGTGAAAGTGATGTAAATTCATTTCAATATTATCGATTATCGTGATATTTTCAGAAACGATATGTTACCATGACATGCCTAGGTCAGATCATTAACTCAATAACATATAGTGACCCCATAAATGTAGTGGCAGCGTCATGAACTCCAGATGATGATCTCACTTTCACTGATGCTCTGCAGAAGCTCACTGTAAAAGCAGAACTGGCCCGAGCCCAGGCCTGAGTGACACATTCACTCAATGTGCAGATCCATACAGAGCCAATGTGGGGCTAAAGCAGGAAAGGCCAGAGGCAGGGTCGCCCCAAGGGGAATCGATCAAAACAAATCATAATCAACTACATACACACACACACACACACAGAAGCACACAGGGACTGGTGAGGAGGTCCTTAAAGAGGGGGTATTATGCAAAATTGACTTTTTTGGAGCTTTCTACCATGTTATAATGTTATTCCCTCATCAAAAATGCCTGAAGTGACTTTTTTGGAGCTTTCTACCATGTTATAATGTTATTCCCTCATCAAAAAATGCCTGAAGAGGTTTTAGATGTCATCCATGCAGGTTTGAGTAATCTAGCGATCTCCCCCGGGCCCTATTCGAACCCTCCTTACGGTTCACAGTAAGATTCTGTGCAATGCTCCGCCCACAAGCCTACATCACCAATGCTCCCACATGACAATCCTCCATAAATATACAAAAACATGATATAAAACTGTACACAGCAACTTGACAAACCTGATGAGATGTGCAGTAGTTTCATTAGTGGGAAGGGGGAGTGGCTTAGCATGGGGAGCAAAGGGAGGGGGGACTTAGAGCATCAAAAATGAAAGTGAAACTTATAAAACATGTTAATACGTTGTTTTTGCCGAATGTAGCATTTTCAAAACAATAAAAGGAAACATAAATGTTACCTTTAACATTCTAAATGTAACATGTTAGCACTTAATACCCCATAGAAGTAAAATACCCCCTCTTTAAAGCTCCACTATGTAACTTTACTGGTGGAGGGTCTGTTCACAGTATGGCATTGAATTTAACTATCACCTGAAGACGAGAAGGTGTGGAGTTAATTATGGATCAGATCTATGGAGTGGTGTGCCCGCCGACAGTAAGAATGCATGTTATTGTTTATCAATTAAAACATATGTAATACAAATGCAAGATCTGTTCATTCCTTGCTAATGTTGAGACTGCACTGACAAATATTATGATGATGATTATGATTATTATTATTATTATAATTATTAGCTTTTCATATTAAGTACAGCAATTTCTCTTACTCTTCATATCGTCCAGGTCTGCGGACACCAGCATCTTGGCCTCGGCCTCGTCTGTGGGCACTCTGGTGTACAGCGCCCCCTGCTGGGTCATGCTGCCGATGCGCGTCCTCTCTCGCAGGTCGTAGTTACTCCTCTGACACAGCGCCCCCCGGTGGTGTAGCGGCTTCCTCCTCAGACACAGCGCAGAGCCAGAGGAGGTGGAGGGGAGGCAGTCTGACAGAACACTGGACAGGGGAAGAACATGGAAGCTAAATATTACAAAGGTTGCGTTGTTCCTTTCCAAGTACCACCAGATCTAAACCTGGACTTTATCTGGTCTAAACTTTGACTAAAACATAGACAAGGTAGTTCTAAATAATGATTAAAGTGGCCCTATTCTGTAAACTGGACTTTTCAGAGCTTTTATCTGTATAGTTGTTTCCTTCACTATTTTCTCACACAAAGTTGTATTTGGAGTTGAGCTTGTGTGATGTGCAGCTATCCATAGGGGGCGCCGACAACATAATGATCCACAGGTGTCAGAGATTATAACTATAGAGACACACGAGCACAAAGTGTCTGTTTAACCCACATACTCAAACTGCAGTGGGCCCTGGTTTGAGAAAGACTGTATTACATGCTCTCTTTTGCTAAGCAGGGCTGGGCCTGGTTAGTACTTGGATGGGAGATCAATCTAATACATACTACTGTTGTGTCCTTGGGCAAGACACCTTGCCTAGTATGAATGTGGTGTGTATTTTTCCATAATACAAAAATTGGATTATCATTATTCTTGTCTTATTAGTGGCACATTATACTGTTGGTTTGGTTGCACTTTTTTAATGTAGGGCAGCAGAGGGAGGTCTAACACTGGGCTTTAGACCTGTACATTTCTCCAATAACTTAAAGGACCTATAATACACAAAATTGACTCTTTAAGCTTTGAGCCATGTTATAATGTTGTTACCTCATCAAAAACATACCTGGAGTTGTGTTTTGTTTCATTCACACATGTTTAAGTAATCTTGGTTTACTAGACTGTCTACATCTCCAAAGCTCAAAATGCTCTGTTTCACCTTGTGATGTCATGAAGTGGTAGTTTTCAAGTTAACAGCTCCTTTTACCTTTAGTTCAGTAGAGATCGGCAGTTCCAGGGCTGAAATCATCCAAATGATTCTACTGAAGGTGTGTGGAGTTTAAAAACACAGTGGAGCACTTCCTGTTTTACCACATGACATCACAAGGTGGAACAGAGTGTTTTCAGTTTGAGAGAAGGACGCAGCCTAAATATGCAGGATTTGTGTGTTAAACATGTGTGAATGAAACAAAACATAACTCCAGGTCTGTTTGTGTATGAGGAAACATTAGAACATAGATCAGAAAACAGAGTAATATGGGCCCTTTAAGTAGAAATCTAATTCTTAAAAATAAATTTTAAAAAATTGATATTGTCGTTTTGTAAATTATTTGCTTCATTCTGTTCATATAATCCACAATACCTGTTTTGCATTCCCTTACTCCATGTGCTGAGGGCGTATACCTGCTCGTCTCCTCTCTCTCCTCTGTCGTCTCCTGTGTTGCTTGCCCGTCTCCTCCGCAGTCCTGTGTGTCCCTCTCAGCCGCCGACAGGGGGCACTCTTCATCCTCTGTGTGGAATGTGCTTGTACCAGCGAGTTCCTCAAGCTCCTCTTGGCTCCCCAAACTAAACTGAGAGAAACAGGAGGCAGTGAGAGACAGACATAGGCGACTGCTGAGCAAGGCTGAGTTCTTTAACCTATGTTAAAGAGTATAGGTTAAAGAGGAGCTATTTTACTTCTATGGCGTACTAACTGTTAACACATAACATATTTAGATCACCATGTTACCTTTTATTGTTTTGAAAATGCTATATTGGCTAGTATCACTTTCGTTTTTGACACTCTGAATCCCCCCACCACTCCCCTTTGCTCTCCGTACTGTTTGGGCGTGATACAGGTCTAGCAAGACACACCCAAAGGTCTGACGTGGGCCTGCTCTGCCACGAGGTGCAGGACAGCTATAAAAACACCAGTGCTAGAGGAGCATCAACACAGATCAACAGTGGCACAACAGCGAGCTCACGGGGGTTGCGACTGGATACGCCTCCACGCAGTCATTGGACGACCAGCAGTGCGTCAGAAGCGTGACATTTCTCACATAAACAATCATCTTTAAGATGGCAAAAAACAGATCTAAATATGAAATAATAGTTTCTCACCAGACGCTGACTTGATCTTGTATTAAACCACCGTATTTTCCAGTGATGTGATGTTGAGCTGATATACTTGACAAAACTGACCTATTGAGCTGTTTCCTGTTATCGAGGCACGCCACTCCCTCAAGATAAAAAATATTACATTTGCAATGTATAATGAAACTAGCACTAGCAAACCCCAATGCATTAAATAAAGGGATAAATGCAGCGTAGAGGTACAGATAAATGAAAATGCAAATAATTGACGATAAACCGTAATTTAGAGTTTACGTTAGCTTTAGCTTTAGCCTCACAGGGCCACAAACTTGGAACACTAAATGTCTTTTTCTGATCTGCTGAGATCAGCCTTATGAGAGTATAATCCAGGCACGATTTAGATTTTATTAAGTTAATATTAGTTATACATACACACCAACTATCTGTCTAATCTAAAAATCATTGTGAAATTAGAGAGAAAAAAGTGTTTTCTGAACACTGCAGTGATGGTGTTACCTCTGGTTCTGTCACTGAGCTCTCATTGGCCTGGTTCCGGTCGGACTCCTCCTCATCCTCCTCCTGGACAGACAGAAGACGAGTGGATGTGTAGAGCACAGGGACAGCAGCAGAGTCAGAGTAAAGACGTGTATCTGACCTGGATGGTGGGAGTGACGTTTGAAGGAGGCACAGAGGTTTTTTTCCTGCGTCGTTTCTTCCTGTGGCCTCTGGGGGAGCTGTGGGGCCTCCTCCTCTGCCTGTGGGGTGGGGGCAGGTGGGTGGAGAGGGGATGGTGGGTGTGCAGCTGGCTCTGTCTGTGGTCTGAGACAGAACGAGAGAGAGAAAGGGAGGATAAAATGACCTCTGCAGAACTCAATAATGTGTGTTATTCATATAAGCAGTATTAAAGGAACCCATCTCTGATCTCTGTTCTAATGCTGTTTCCTCATCACAAACAGACCTGGAGTTGTGTTTTGTTTCATTCACACATGTTTAACACACAAACCCTGCATATTCAGGCTGAGTTCTTCTCTCAAACAGAAAATACTCTGTTCCACCTTGTGATGTCATGTGGTAATATCCGAAGTTACACAAACATGTGTGAATGAAACAAAACACAACTCCAGGTATGTTTTTGAGGAGGTAACAACATTATAATGTGGCTTAAAGCCCACAAGACTCAGTTTTGTATAATAGAGGACCTTTAAATAGTATTAAATGAATGAATGAAAATGAAAACATTTGCTGAATTTCTCTTTCACTTTGTCTTTGAACTGTTGGATGAGGTGACAGTTAGCCTGGCCTGGCCGGGCGCTCTGTTAGTGTTTTGTATCAGCCTAAATCTAGAGACACTGGGGGGGTGCTCCACAGAGTGTGAAAAGTCCTTTGTTTTTGTTAAGATAATCACTTAACTCAATCCAAATCCTTCCAAACTATTTTTAAAAATTCTTAAACTTAAAAACATAAAAAAGTTCCATGCGTACTAGTTGACGTGACTGTATAAAGAAGTGGAATAAGTGAGTGTGTCGTCACCCACAGCGTTCGGCTCCAGTCAAATGAAGCTCATCGAGGCTAGGAGTTATAGGGGCCAATTTGAAGCCGAGTTCCATATTTGAAATTCCGACGGCAAGTATCATAGCAACCAAAGAGCCAATATGGAGTGAGGCTGTTGAAGGTACCACCCCTTCCCTCCCACACCGCTGGTTTAGCACGGAGCGAGCACTTAGCAACGCTGTCACTCAAATCTGATGCGACCTCGGGGAACGTGGCGACTAGCACGTTAGCTATGTGCATTTATATATTTTGTAATACTTTGCAAATACTATTTTCAACTGGTTTCAACTTCCCGTTCATGGGCAACATTTGAAGACTCTTCACAATTCAAAACATATTCTGAGTTGTTAATTACTATGGCAACATGTTTAGAACAGCATTTGAACATTACAGTGCTTACTTTCATAGTCCCGGTCCGTGTACAGGCGTCCTGCGGGCTCTCCCTGAGGAGCAGAGGCACTGAGGAACGCTGTGAACCTCTGCACAGACAGAGCCCTCTCCAGGTCCGAGTCAGAGTCCGAGTCTGAGTCTGGACCTGAGTCTGGACCAGGGTCTGGACCGGAGTCTGGACCAGGGTCTGGACCAGGGTCTGAACCAGGGTCTGGACCAGAGTCTGGACCTGAGACCTCTGCATCCTCCTCCACTGTCACCTGCACATAAACACAGGGAAACACAGGGTTTAGAGTGATCTGGCTGCACACATTATCAACACTTTAAAATGATTCTTCGATCTTAATATCACGGTTTTCTTTGACCAGATCACAATTTAGGGTTTATCAAAATTCATGTAAACATTTTGTGTTGTTTTTTTTTTTTTTTTGCTCATTTGCTTCTTCTGAAAGGTCACACTTCACTGTGATTGGTTAAAATCCAGCTGTCACTCACTCAGAGCCCAACAGAACTGACCAATAGGAGGAGAGGGTGAGCAGATTCACAGTAGCTAGTGTTAGGTTCATGATACAAAAATTTCAAATTTGTTTTTGATACTAAGGAATTAATTCACTACTCGATACCGATTACGATACCACGATGAAGATAAAAATGCTGATAAAGCTAAAATGATCCTAAAACTGTTCAGAAAAGCTCAAATTTGTCCTGTTTATGTGATGTTTTGCTGTATCAAATACTTGCTCAAATCAGTAGTCTCGATATTACTTTTAGTATTGATTAGTGTCTGATTTTCTATACCAGAACTAAACTAGGTTTAAGCCAAGACTAAAATCAGTTTGAATCAGGACTAAACCAGGACTAAACCAGGACTAAAACAGGACTGAATCAGGACTAAACCAGGACTAAAACAGGACTAAATCACTAGGACTGAACCAGGTCTAACTACAAGATTACAGCAGGAAAGTCAATGGACTAAACCATGTCTGAACCAGGATAAAACCAGGACTAAACCAGGTCTAAACCAAGACTGAAACAGAAATAAGCCAGGACTGAACCAGGTCTAAACCAGGACTGAACAATCACTGGATCAGGACTAAACCAGGACTAAAGCAGGACAAAACCCAAACTAAACCAGATCTAAACTAAGACTCAGGACTAAACCAGGCCTAAAATGGGACTAAACCAAGCCAAAATCACCAGTACTAAACCAGGTCTAAGTCAGGACACAGGACTTGAAGTGACTATAGAAACCCGGTCTCAGCTGAACCTCCACAGATCGATACAAAGTGCTCAGCTGCAGCTAATGCACTGTCCTCCCTGGAGAGGTACAGGGCTAAAATCTCTGCCATGATTGGTCCATACGCTGCGATAAGTCCCGCCTCCTCTCTCCTCTGATTGGTCGCTCGTGTTAAGGTCTCAGGTTTCACTACGAGTTCCATTAGAAAAGTACAATAGAGACTGAGGACTTTTAATGAAGGAGCTGTCTGTGCACACAACAAGAACTCACACAGTTTACAACTACGAGGCTTATGCAATGAATATTACCAACTAGATACTACAATTTCAAACTCGTGTATCGATAAGGAATAGACTCGATACTCAATACCGATGCCGATACCACAATGATCATAAAAAAATTAAAAAAAACAAACTCACTCTTTCTTTAGACAATAGAATATGATTTTCACTTTGTTTTCTATTCCCATGTGGCCTTATATCTGTGTAATCCCTCAGTCGTCCAGTAGGTTCCATAGTGGTCCATGGGCGTGTACTAGCTATATGTCTCTAGTCTATATGTCTTATACATGTGAAAGATACAGCTCAACATCATTCTAAAGATATTCAGGAAAGGTTCTGTCCTGTGAATGGGACTTTTTTTAGTATCGACACCTGCTCAAATGTGTATCTAGTTTCGACATCAGCTTTAGTATTGATTAGTATCTGATTTTTGATACTTGATACTAATCGTGGTAAAATCAAAATCAGGATCTTGCATTTGTTCAAATTAATGTTTTATATTCTGAAGTCCTTCACAGAGGAGAGAGAGAGATAGAAGAAGGAGACGATGACCTCAGACCAGCTGCGGACTACAGGTCAGAATTCTCAGGTGTTATTTGTTGTTTAACTGTCAGACTGCAGATTTGTTGACCTGGTTTATGGTTAAAGGTCGTATATTGCACAAAACTGACTCTTGTGAGCTTTAAGCCATGTTATAATGTTGTTTCCTCCTCAAAAACAGACCTGGAGTTGTGTTTTGTTTCATTCACACGTTTAAGTAATCCTGTATTATTAGTCTGTCTACATCTCCAAAGCTCAAAATGCTCTGTTCCACCTTGTGATGTCATGAAATGGTAGTTTTTAAGTTGACAGCTCCTTTTACCTTTAGTTCAGTCGAGATAGGACGGGACAGAAATCATCCAAATGATTCAAGTGAAGGTGTGTGGAGTTTAAAAACACAGTGGAGCACTTCCTTTATTACCACATGACATCACAGGTGGAACAGTGAAGGTGTGTGGAGTTTAAAAACACAGTGGAGCACTTCCTTTATTACCACATGACATCACAAGGTGGAACAGTGTTTTCTGTTTGAGAGAAGAACTCAGCCTAAATCTGCAGGGTTTGTGTGTTAAACATGTGTGAATGAAACAAAACACAACTCCAGGTCTGTTTGTGATGAGGAAACAACATTAGAACAGAGATCAGAAAACAATGTAATATGGGCCCTTTAATATCTGTGTAATTACTGGGCCTGTCCACATGAAACAAAAACTGGCACAAGGTTCAAAGTGTTCTCTGTAAGAATAAATAAACAAAAGTGAAATTATATATTCAGAAGAAATTGGTGCTATTGTTCAAAACCAACAACTTGACAGTGTTGACCGGTACCTGCTGCAGACTGATAAAGACGTCTGAAACATGTCCTCCTGTAGCCATCACATCCAGAGGGACACGGAGGAGGCTCTGGTCCAGGGATGGTCCAAGGATCAGGGGAGAGACAGGGGAGTGAGGGGGAGGAGGAGAGAGAGAGAAGAGAGAGAAGAGAAAGAGAAGAGAGGGAGAGAGAGACAGGATCAGCCCTTCTCTTTGACTGCCGGGGATCCAGAGTGTCTTTGGGGAGACATAACCTGCAAAAAACAGAAAGTTTGATTTTTAGCAATATTTATTTTCTATATTTAGTGTATTTCTTTATTGTGATGATCCTATTCAACAGTGTGGGCAAAATAGCACACACATATTTATTTATTTTTTTTTTGTATTTTATTAACATTCCCAAGTCTTTTTTAGCTTTGCAGTTTTGGTGAAGGTTATAATTCAACTTTTTTAATTTTACTACTAGGTGGAGGTACGTTACCTAGCAACCACAATGTAAACAATGTAAACACTGCTTAACTGATGTAAAACTATGCTAAATATTGACCACAGGTACTATCCCACCAAACCCGGTCATAATTACAACAATATATTAATCTGTCACATGCACTTTAAGATACAAATCACAGGGAAAATCTGTATGAAAATAATTACTTTGCACAGCCCAAATCTGTTGTGTCTCTAAGTGTCCCCATATATTAACAATAAGAAACATTTATAAATAAGACAAAAGTAAACATTTTATTACACATCAGAAGTGAGAATAAAGAGTAAAACAGTAGATCAGATTTGTTGAGAGTTGAACCGAGCCGTGACTGCAGATTTTCACAGCACATGTGGACCGGACCTCACAACGTGTCAAAAGAGCCGCCAAAAAACAAAGACTTCACATCAACTGTCAATCAATCCAGTCACTGTTAAAGTGCATATAACGGGTTTTCATGTTTTTTGTAATTCCTGGTTTGGTGGATAGTACCTGTGCTAAATATTTATCATAGTTTTACATTAGTTAAGTGGCAGTTTGAGAATAAAAGGTTGAGTAGAAACGTAGCAAAATAGAGGAAGTAGCGCTGACTTCTAAAACAAAATCCCTCTGCCTACGTCAACTCAATCCAAAATGCAGAGACAATAGGCTCTGTGCACAATAACGCCCAGCAACCTCACTGTTAGCGTCACTACTTCCTGTCCATTTTTATCTCTGTGAGGTTTTTGCCGAGTCACTCTAAAATGAATAAATATTTAAAGATCTGGCAGTGACAGAGAGCTGCGGCTGGATGTCACTGACATATTAAACACTACACAAATAAAATGAATACTTCACCAGACACTGTGTTTAGGAAGAGAAATGTTTGTGTTTCAGTGCTAACGCTAATGCTAATTTTGAGGCATAATTAATATTAAAACAATGCCACAAACTGAAGTATTCTACATATAAAAATAACTGGGTAGTCTTTATTTTAATTAGTTTGAATTTTAATGGGTTGTTTATTTTATATTTCATACTTTTAACAGAAGTTAGCATAAGCTTTGAGACACAGCAAGCTAGCTAGCGTACCACTGTAAGCAGAACCAATTTGCGCACAAGGAAGACGTTTTTCTGACAGATTAAACACTGATTTAACAAAATAAAGGTGTTGCCATTTATTTGTATTTGTCTAATCATAACTATTTTGACAACTTATGATTAACTTTTGATAACTTATTTAACTAATTTTGACAAGCTTTGGCCCTCGGTAACATTATGGTTGCTAGGTAACATAACATAATTGGAATTACCTCTACGTATGTCGCATCTGCTGTCCATGTCCAACCAGAAAGTAACATTATAAACTTCACCAGAATTACTGTTTTTGAAAGAAGTTCCAAACTTCTGCTCCACAAATGTTGAACTTTTTCATTATTAGTCTGGGATTAGCTCCACAAACTTGTCATATTAATCTTATGCCTTAAAGTTCTTTTTACAACAATCACGTCTTTGGGGTTGAAAAATGGCTCCACTTTCTGAAGCTGTTGCGAAAAAATCATTTGACTTTTGTTTATTTAAAGTAACAGAGAAGACGCTGAACTTTTGAGACAGTTTTTGTTTCATGTGGATAGGCCAGGCCACAGATATTAACCATAAACCAGGTCCACACATCTGCATCTGACAGTTACACAGAGAACTCCACCTGAAAACTCCACCTGTCTCCAGCTCAGGTTAAACTATAGAGATTCTAGTATTTGATATCCAACCAGGTACTTGCATCCCCAAAGTAACTGGACAGAAAGTTGTAGGAGTGAAGACGTTTAGCTGCTCATCCAAGCCGCGGCTTGGATGAGCAGCCAAACGTCTTCACTCCTACAGCTTTTTGTCCAGTTGACTCACTTTATATTTGTCTTTTACTATGGATCGTACCTGGACGACTGAGGGATCACACAGACATCTTGCATCCCCAAACATGAGCTGTTAAAACGACTGACTCATTAACAGCCCCTAACCCCACATTGTCAGCACAAATTCTACACTTTCTTCCCTGTCAATCAATAATTAATATTCAACAGCACCCAAAGAACTCTGTGAATATGAAAAATTAAACAGAGAAATGCGCTGAAAGCATCTAGAATCATTTGGGCTGAAATACAAGTTCTAAAAGGCTCTTAACAAATATTTGAGCAAAATGCGTCTCCTCCCAGTACAGCTATATTGTTTAAGCAGCTCTTGAGGAAAATAAATCCGCTGTGTAGCGTCTGCATCTAAAGTTTTATTATCTGAGAATCAGAAAGTGCACGTTAGCATGCCAGTTGTTAGCTTTACTGCCACGGCAAAAAACTCCGCTCTGGTCTCTGAAAGTTGTGAAAAAATGCTTATAAAGTCTCTGAAAGTTGTGAAAAAAGTGCTTATAAACTCATCATGGTGAATAATTAAGATGCTCTGAATCCATACAGTACGTGAGGAATAACTTTGGACCACTGCAAACTGTTCAAAATCAACTAGTTCTGTTTTTCCCGTTTACAAAATAGTGCAAATCAGGTATGGAGACTTTAAGTACTAACCCGGGCTGGGATTAGCCTGAGGTCGTAGGACATATGCAAAAGACACAATACACAAATGTATTTAAATTCTATGTAAATTTGACCTGCACTGACAAAGTGGAGCTAACCGGAAGCTTTGAGATGGACAATTGTGATAATACAGGCTAATTACAACCTTAATCACAGGTCTCGAGTTAAGGCAGCAATCTTCCGTTGTTATAGCAATTCAAATCAAAATTTTACATCTTATTAATGAGGGAAAGATGTAGCCTATATTTTCCAATTGTGAGACACAGGGAGAACATGTTTGTAGAGGACAAAACTACAAGGGTAGCAGCTTTTACACAGAATAAGACCCAATGGAAACACAGGGAGGGCATCTGACACACAGGGACATTTCAGAACTCGTTTGTACAGATCTAAACTACAGGTACAACATGATTTTTCTGTATAATGACAGTCAGTTTTGTTCTTTGCACCAACTCAAACTGCAGTTTCGATTTAATTACGATATATTGTGTAGTCTTAAGCTGTGGACCAGTTATTCAGAAATGGAGCGCTCCATCAACATTTTAAAACCCTGCAGTAATGAAAGGCATTCTGAAAAGAGGAGAGAACATTACCGTTTCTGTAGCCTATTTTTCACAGCAGCCTCATATACTGGACTGATAGACTGCTTTATATAACTAGACCTGTCACGATAAAAACTGTATCAACCATTTTGGGGGTTAATATTTATCGTAGTACTTTTTCTTTCTACTATTAAGGAACTTATTGTCACTTCAGTACTTTTCTTCGACTCATTCTATGTTTCACTTGTTTATTGCAGCTCATGTTCATGTAACAGTACTGTACATATAGAGTATTTTTTTGGTGTTAATCCTGCTTCAGTGTTTCCGTGTCAGTGGCATAATGGTTTTTAATATTATCGTTTAGCGTCTATATTTACTTTAGCAATATATCTTATTTCAAAATTTGTTAGCGTGACAGGTGGATATTATGAAGAAATCAGTTAAAGGTCCTGTATTATACAAAACTGACTCTTGTGAGCTTTAAGTCATGTTATAATGTTGTTACCTCATCAAAAACATACCTAGAGTTGTGTTCCACCTTGTGATGTCATGAAGTGGTAGTTTTCAAGTTAACATCTACCTTTTACCTTTAGTTCAACATTGGAAATCCCAGAGCTGAAATGATCCAAATGATTCTAGTGAAGGTGTATGGAGATTAAAAACTAGTGGAGCAGAAATGATCCAAATGATTCTAGTGAAGGTGTATGGAGATTAAAAACATAGTGGAGCACTTCCTGTATTACCACATGACATCACAAGGTGGAACATTAGTATTTTCTGTTTGAGAGAAGAACTCAGCCTAAATCTGCAGGGTTTGTGTGTTAAACATGTGTGAATGAAACAAAACACAACTCCAGGTCTGTTTGTGATGAGGACACAACATTTTGACATGGACCAGAAAATAGCGTAATATGGGCCCTTTAAGTAGTTAATTTGACCGTGCAAAACACATTATCTTGAACCACAAAATAAATATAATTCCCAGTGTTTTGCAAATGTTATCTTAAAATAGCAGTCACAAATCTTACAGACCCACCCCTCGTCTACCGTCTCCTCTTTCAGTCACTGTCCAGCCCTGTCGTCCGCAGGTGTTATTCTGCAAAGTCATGATTTTTTTAACATTACATTAGCCTACACACGCCTCCATACGTGCTCATAATAACTCCAGCTTAGAGTAAAAGCCGCGCATCGTTCACTCGTAACAAATGCGGTTTATACGTGTAAATAACTTCATATTACGTGGCGTTTCTTTGCGATACGTGACCCCGTGCATCTCCCGCCAGCCGCTACTGCACGCGCGCCATACGTCCTGTCCACGCGCCTTTGTTGTGCCCATCAAACGCCCCCACGCGCACAAACATCGGGGCGTCACGTGCTCTCAGCTATATGATACGTGAAATATATTAATTGCGATGTTGCTGTTTGCGCGTTTGTCTGAGCCTACCTGCAGTTTCACGGAGCAGAGGAGAGGAGGAGAGGAGGATGAAGGGAAGGAGAGAGGATGGAGGGGTTGCTGGTTCAAATCCGGTGAGAGGGGGAAGAGGAGGAACGGGAGTAAGACACGGTGCGCGAGATGAGCTGCTGAGGATATGCGCGAGGAGGACGCACGGACGGACGCAGCTCAGGGGGGTGTGGTCACGTGACGGCGAAGACAGCGCGTGCTCCCGTCAATCATCATCATCATCAACAACAACAGAAACAGCATAAATATTTTAATGTTTTTGTTTATAAATAATTACATTCTGAAGATAAACAGGCGGTCAGGAATATACATACCAATACAATAATACCAACATAAAAATTACACATGGAATTTTACTCATGGAGTTTTACACTTGGAATTTTACACATGAAATTATAATTTTACACATGGAATTTTTATTTTATACATGGAATTTTACTCATGGAGTTTTACACTTGAAATCTCACACATGGATTTATAATTTTACACATGGAATTTTACACATAGAATTTTACACATGAAATTTTATACATAGAATTGTACACATGGAATTTTACATTTGGAATTTTACACTTGAAATTTTAAACATGGAATTTTACACAAAGAATTTTACACAAGTAATTTTACACTTGGAATTTTACACATGGAATTATAATTTTACACATGGAATTTTTATTTTACACACGGAATTTTACACTTGGAATTTTACACATGGAATTTTACACATGGAATTTTACACATGGAATTTTACACATAGAATCTTACACATGGAATTTTACACTTGGAATTTTACACATGAAGTTATACACATGGAATTTTACACATAGAATATTACACATGGAATGTTATCTGGAATTTTACATTTGGAATTTTACACATAGAATTTTACACTTGGAATTTTACACATGGAATTTTACACATAGAATTTTACACTTGGAACTTTAAACATGGAATTTTACACTTGGAATGTTACACTTGAAATATTTGCCCTCTCTTTCTTAAACATGTATGTGGCTATATGACTTTGTAATATTGTGTTTTTTAATTGTGTGTTTTCCTATAGTGTCCAATTATCAATAACAATTAGACAAGTTGTGCCAGGGGTTGTGTTCACACCCCTGAAAGTATAAAACAAACATGATGGAACATAGTGGTTCTCTGCCTAATATCACTGTGAGGGATCCCTCCTGCTGCTCCTCCCCCTCCTCTCTCCCTCTTCCTCCTCTCCCTGCTCCTCTACCTCTCTTCCTTTCTCTGTTATTACCTTGTTTGTCATTTCCTGGGCGGATCCTCATTATACTCACCTGCTGAGCTCCACTGTTGATCCTCATTCTGTAGTCACCTCCTGCTGTATGAAAGGCCCGCTGACCTCTTTTCCAGCGCTACATTGTCCCGTCACTTATGCTCAGGCTAATTTCTGAACATTTTTGCAGATTTTTGCAGATTTACCTGCCTTTTTTGTCCGACCTTTAGAGCCTTTTGGTGGAGCCAGCTCCAGCACTACAGCCTCCGGTTCTGTCAGCCTCTGGTCAGTCATTGCCTCTACTCACCTCCTGTCTGCTGCAGACCTGGATCCATCCAACTCCTATCTTTGTTGAAATAAATATTGTTTTTATCTGCGTATTTGGGCCCACCTGATGTCATTCTGAACCAGTCTATAGGCATTCAATCATACTCAAATGACACTAGAGGGCAGCAAACACCAAAATATACAAACAAGGCACATCCTCAAAACGTTTTCTTTCATTTTACACTAAACATGAACTGTTTCGTCTTATTCCACAGTTAGACACACCAAAATGTCTAGTATACTTTTCAAATAACTGGTTTTCAAGCACACAGATCTGACATCACTCTGGAAGAATCAAGTTAAATTGATCTAGACCAGAGGCGCATTTGGGGCCTCAGGGGGGCGCTATCAGATTCCCCTCATTAGAAATAATCTCTCTTCTATGTCCTTTATACCTTTTGTGATTAGACTCTTGAACTATGTCTGAGGTTTTTCCTAAGAATGACCTTTATTTTTACCTGAACGCATGTGAAGAGGCATATCAGCTCGTATGTTTGTGTTTGTTTAAAGAGGGTTTAAGAGGTATTTTACTTCTATGGGGTATTAAAAAGGGGGCATTTTACTACTATGGGGAATTAACAGCTAACACATAACATATTTAGTTCATCATGTTACCTTTTACTGTCTTAACATGTTTTATAAGTTTCACCCCCCCTCCTCTTGCTCTCTGTGCTGTCACTCCCCCTTCAGAGCTCTATCACAACACAATCAGCTGCATCCCACTAATGAAACTACTGCACATCACATCAGGTTTGTCAAGTTGCTGTGTACAGTTTCATGTAACATGTTTTTGTATATTTATGGAGAATTGTCATTAGCATTGGTGATGTAGGCTTGTGGGCGGAGCCTTGCACAGAATCTTACAACTAACCATAAGGAGGGTTCGAATAGGGCCCGGACGAGATCGCTAGATTACTCAAACATGCATGGGTGACATTTAAAACCACTTCAGGAATGTTTTTGATGAAGGAACAACGTTAAAAACATGGTAGAAAGCTCCCAAAAAAAAACGTTTTTTTAAAGTGGCTGTATTAAATTCCCATTCAAAGGACTAATATAGGGACTTTAGTTTTTGCAGTATCAGACTCACAAAGTGCTTGGGCCGTGTAACTACAGAGGAAGCAGTAGCTTGCTAATGAATCGTGTGGTTTTGTGGGAGGAGCTTCCTTTGAGAGAGACGTGTGGTCGCTCGCCTGCTCCTCGCCTCAGGGACTGGATTTAAACGTGACATTTTTACACTTAAAGAAGAACAAGAATATTCAGGGTGTAGGGGCAAAGCAGGACAAGGAAAAAACATGGAACCTCAAATTAAATCCACACTTTGACTTTTGTTTATTTAAACAAACAGTGAAGACATTGAACTTTTTCACAGTTTTTTTGTTTCATGCGGATAGGCCCAGTAATTACAGCGATATTAACCATAAACCAGGTAAAAGCATCTACTTCCCATCCAGTCAAATCTTTCTCACCTTTTTTTTGAAAATCAATTGATCACAGGCTCCTGAAAATGTTCTCTTTAAATCTATTTTGTATTTTTTCTTGAGTTCTAACACTTCGGTCTCAAAACTTATTAGGATGTGTTTGCTAATGTGAGTCTTGCGTCACCATGGTAATTACTGAACTTTCCACCATAGACATTTATGTAGATCACCCCCAGGATGATGTCACTGCAAAGTCTCAATAGAATTTATTTGCTGTCAAGATCCACCACCCCATGCAAAATAATACAACCTCAATCACAATAGCGCCACCCACGGCAACTTCCTGAATAAGAGGAATAGCCGTCATGCTAATCAACTTTAGCATTAGCAGCTGTTGCTTTTTAAGACTGAAACTTGTGGCTTTGTTGTTGTCTCAACTGTGACGTCCAGATCTAGTTTCCTTGACATTTTTACACTTAAAGAACAAGAATATTTAGGCCTAGGGTTTAGGGGCAAAGGACAACAAGAGGAAAAAAAATCTCAAATCAACTCCAATGTCCATCTTTCAGTTTTGTTTTGTTTTGGGGTTTTTTTTACGACAGAGAAGATGTTGAACATTTTGTGCCAGTTTCATGTGGATAGAGCCAGTAATTACAGATATATTAATCATAAACCAGGTAAAAAACATCTGCTTCCCATTCATAGTCTCCACCATAGTCTCAACTCATCTATTGTCTCATCTCATCTATAGTCTCATCTC
>KN474085.1:0-16907 GCA_000787095.1 Periophthalmodon schlosseri | reverse complement strand
TATGCAGAGAGCAATAAGAGGCTCTTTTAAAACTTTCACGGGACTGATACAAATATAAAAAAACATGTATCGCAGGTATTCCACCAATTAAATCTTTAAATTATGCTGTTTTCTGATCTGTTTCCTCATCACAAACATAACTGGAGTTGTTTTGTGTTTCATTCACACATGTTTAACACACAAACAGTGCATATTTAGGCTGCGTTCTTCTCTCAAACAGAAAACACTCCACCTTGTGATGTCATGTGGTAATACAAGAACTGCTCCACTGTGTTTTTAAACTCCACGCACCTTCACTAGAATCATTTGGATCAATTCAGCCCTGGAATTGCCGATGTCTATTGAACAAAAGGTAAAAGGTAGCTGTTAACTTGAAAACTACCACTACGTGACATCACAAGGTGGAACAGAGCATTTTGCGCTTTGGAGATGTAGACAGTCTAATCACAAAGGGTTACCCAGACATGTGTGAACGAAACAAAATACGAAAACACAACTCTAGGTATGTTTTTGAGGAGGTAACAACATTATAACATGGGTTAGAGCTCACAAGAGTCAATTTTGTGAAATATAGAACCTTTAAAATGGAAATTAAATTGCATCCATTTTGAGGATTGCAGGACAGACCAAGCAATACATTTTTTATAAACGAGAAATTGAATTTATTTAGTTAATGAGAGATTACTGAAAGGAATCTATAAAAATACATTTTAGGGGATTCACAGAAAAATAAATCATGCTAGGAATAAGATATTGATGAATTTGATGTCTCTTGTGTGGACTGGACCATTTTTTTTTCAGTAACAGTTAAAAAAAGCTTTGGCTGAAGTGTCTCTCTCTATAGCCCTCACCTGTGGGGCGTGTATGAGGTTCATCTCCAGGAGGCGGGTTTGTAAGTGGCCTTCAGTGGGACGGTTGTTCTTTAAAGCATCCAACAGGAAAGACGTGCACTGCTGGATCAGGCTGCCCTCCATAAACACATCAACAATCTGCAGGAACACACAAAAAAGAGGATAGTAATAAAAAGTAAAAGTGCATCATTGTAAACTATTTGCCAAAGTGAAACAAACCTGCATTTTTTAGTTACATAAAAATAAAACTCACCATTCTTTTTTTGTTTTCTGACTTTTATCTATTTACAGTGATCTTTAAAAGGTGCACTATGGAACTTCTTCGGTGGGGGTCTGCTACCTACTTGTCTTCATGCTAAATAAATAGGCTGAACAACATGCATTTTTATTGTGAGTGGTCTCGCCTCTCCACAGATCGGCCTGTAACTTGCCCTGGTGGCGTCATCTACTTGTCTCCATAGAGGTAGAAGCAAAATGCCATGTGGAAAATTCCAGGCAAAGCAATATCATCTCCATGGAGACAAGAAGGTGGCAAACCCTCCACCAGAAAAGTTACATAGTGAGCTTTTAAGAACCTGCTTTAAAAGATACGTGTCTGCATTTACATGGCTCTGCTTCCCACACCACAGCTGTACACCCAGCAAATTAAATGGAGAACTTAAGTAAAGGGTCATGAACTAAGAATTCCTCGCATTGCCGCCACATCTGAAACAACACAGGCGGACCTCTGTGTTTCTTCATATGTGTGAGTGTGTGTGTGTGCGTGTGTGTGTGTACTGAACATAAGAGTGAGGAGCAGAGTATCCAATGCCTTTCACCTGGTTGATATTGGCCAGAGGCTCCTCATCCTGAACCAACATCTGAGCAAACTGCAGGCCTTGGTCCGGACTGACTCTCATGACATTTCTCAGCAGAAAAATCCAGTCTGGGGAGTAGCCCACCTGTGTTTTTGAAGATAAATTAACTGATAAATGATGTGTTTAAGTTATATAATTTGTGTTCTGCTCTATATATGAAATTAATAGTGACACCAACATACTAATCAATGTTAAAACTAGCAGCGAAAATATCAAGTATCAAAGAAATGTCAAATAAAAAGGACAAAATTGGACCTTTCCTGACCTTTTAGAATGGTTTGAACCAATATCAGAACTAGCATAAAATCACATGGTAATACGATAGAAAGTACTATTAATTCCCATGTAAATTGTGTTGATGCCTCTATTGTCTAAAAAACATTTTTTCTTGTCACTGTGGTATTAAAATTGGTATTACATATCAAGCCTTTTCCTTGGTATTAAAATTTTCGTATCATGACAACACTGAATGTTAGTAAAAGCAACGAGAACAGAAAGTTACCAACCTTTTTGGCATATAGCACAATTTTCTGAAACTGATTGGTCTCGGCAAAGCACTGTATGACTTTGTTTGGGACATTGGCTCTGAGATACACACTGAGAGCCAAAGTGAGGTCATAGCTCTTAACCAGGTCCCCCAGCTCCTCTGAACACTCTAACTATGTAAACACAGAGCAAAAATCAACGTTTAATTACATGAATAAAATTACAGATTAAAACAATCCAATGTCCAATTTCACCTTGTCCTCCTTCAGCCACTTCTCCAGGAGCTGCTTGCGGCCCTGTTGAAGCACTGGTCTACACAGCTCCAAAGACTCGTACTTGTTGAGTTGTCCCTGATCCAACAGAATCCCAAAGTACTGCAGCAGAGGGGAGGCCTGGCCCGGCTGAGCGGGGACACTCTGGAACTTTCGGATGGTCTCAGCTGTGCGCAGGATGCCCTAAGGACACCAGACAGAACCATAACATAAATATGAGCGACCTTAACTGAACCATAACTAGCGACGGATTTTTTTTGAGTCGACAGTTATGCCATATTTGTGCTGCTTTGGCCAATAACGGATATTTGCTGACACGATACCTTTTTAAACCCATACCAAGTTATAGTATAGGTCACAAATGAACTTCTATCAAAAATGTACTGATCTGTGGTATGAAATAATGCAAATATACAACCTCTTTTTATCCTCATTTTTTTTCTATTTCAATTTTTACTCAATAGACTCTTCAAAAAGACAAATCTAATGAAACTGGGATTGGCACATGGGCAAACAGAGACTGGAACAGCTTAGGAAAAAAATGTTAAATAAATGTTAAATATCAGCTAAATTTTCTAGATCAGATTGATACAGATGTTTGGGAAAGCCCTCCGATATCACTGATACCAATATTGGACCTGATATAACGGCCATCGCTAACCAGAACATAACAATAATGTAAATTCACCTGGTGCACATACTTCACGGGCCTATCTGCTTTAAAGGTTAGGGTTCAACATACCTTTGGAGCTGATGAGGCAACCTTTGCAGCTTCTGAATAACTTCCTTGGGCAAACAAAGTATTGAACTTTCTGGCAAAAAGTTCCTCTGCACCTGCGAGATTCGACCTGACCGCTATCTTCAGGGCTAGGTCTGGGTTCTGCAGGACGTTTGTAACATAGTTCACAATGTTTTCCTCTTCCACACATACTGATAACACCTGAAATATATATAGTACATCATAATTAGTACATGACACCAATAAAAACAAAATAAGTACTTAAAAAAACAATATTTTTCTTACCTGTCCCTTTTTATTAACCCCAATAATTCCTGAGTTTGCTTCATGAGGTGACGTTACAAAGATAGTCTCTGCACTGATTCGGTTCATATAGATACACACTCCAGACTCCAGATCATACAAGTGAATGTACCCATACTTTGTGATTAAATATATTACACCATGTTTATTACCGATCTGAAAATACAGAGCAGAAGGTAACCCATGGCAAAATAATGACCTAAATAATCTAGTAAAATAATAAATTAATAAATTACCTGCATAGCAACAGGAAAGTCTGTCTGTGCCTCTGGAGGGAAGAACACATCGACCGCTTTTTTGGCAAAAGGCTGGTTCCCTGCAGCAGGCTGACCAACCTCAATGATGTGCAGCTACAACAGAAAAGACTCATTTTCAGACAAGTACAAAGAAAGGGGATTGATTTGAGCATATTTTTGTGCAGAATGCTGTTCATTGAGGTGGCTTTGGTAGACAATTATCAGAATGCTGTTAAATTTGAAAGGACATTTCCGATCACAAAGCATTTCTCAGGACTATTATGTGAAGGTGTGGTTTAACCTTCCACTGACTGACAGCAAAAAGCAAAAATGAAACAAAGTGTGGTCAGTGAGTGAACGGTGTGCACGTCTCTGGGCTTGTAAAGATTAATTATAGACGTCATAATATACTCACAAATCTTAGAAATGTTATTCGTAGGGCTCACCTTTCCCCCAGCCTGTGATCGAACAGCAAAACAGAACAGTGTAGATGGCTTGGCATTTCCTTCGACTTTAAACTCCCCAAAGGCTGCCGCGTGGCCTTCAATGGGCTGCGACACTTTCCTGTCCACAGAGTACAGCTGCATGGCCCCCACCACTCGATTTTGCTTTGAAACAGAATATCAAAGGAGAACATACTTTATCACATGATCACTCAGACAATGTTGTTATGGAAAACACATGTCGATCAGAGATAACTACATATTTCACATTCTTCTGCCACCTGCATTTGGATTATACAGACTATAGAGGGCGTGAGTAAACATGTTTCGTACCTGTGCGGAAATCCCTACGAGCAGTAACCACTTCTGCTGCTCGTCGGTTCTGTAGTTTATAATTTGACATCCAGCCAGACTCGTGTGTCGATCGAACACTTTGGCGGGTTGCGAGTCGCCCTCCATACTCCAGTGGTAGACAGCAGTGTCCGTGACCAGAGCGATAGTGTTTACGGATATCCATTTCCAGAACATGACCTCCTCTGTCATGGTGTGGGCTTTCATCTTGCTCTTCATCTCAATGTTGAAGATCTGCAGAGTTTTGGCGGCTGGAGCCAAACCAAATGAAACTCAGCGAGACAAGTCAAGAAGAACTGACTAAAAACCCTTTTTCATGCAAATGTGAATAATTATATATGATTTGGTCAAATAGTTAAAGTAAAGCTTCACAGCGAAACACTGATGACATGTTTTCTATGGTGAAATTGGGAAATGTGACCAAATAAATGGCATGGCTGATATGAAAGTTAAGCCTATCAGTGAAGATAGACAGTGAGAACATTAATGATGTGTTTCTATACAGCATAGTTGTAAACATAATTATAATGTAAAATTTAGGCCTGTCACGATAAATACTGTATCAACTTATCATTCAATATAAACTACCTGGCCAAAAAAAAGTCGCCACCAAAAAAAAAGGTCACACACTCTAATATTTTGTCGGACGCCTTTAGCTTACGGCATTCGCTGTGGCATTGTTTCGATGCTTCTGCAATGTCACGAGATTTATTTCCATCCAGTGTTGCATTAATTTTTCACCAAGATCTTGCATTGATGATGGTAGAGTCTGACCGCTGCACATCCCAAAGATTCTCAATGGGGTTAAGGTCTGGACTCTGCGGTGGCCAATCCATGTGTGAAAATGACGTCTCATGCTCCTGAACCACTCTCTCACAATTTGAGCCCGATGAATCCTGGCATTGTCGTCTTGGAATATGCCCGTGCCATCAGGGAAGAAAAAATCCACTGATGGAATAACCTGGTCATTCAGTATATTCAGGTGGTCAGCTGACCTCATTCTTTGAGCACAGACTGTTGCTGAACCTAGACCTGACCAACTGCAGCAACCTATTATGTATTTGCTTAGTTAAATCCAGGTGGCGACTTTTTTTTTGGCCGACAGTGTATGGAAGATGGAACAAACATTATGAGGGTCAATATTTATCGTGTGTACATTTTTTTTGTGCTAGTGGGGAATTTTTGGTTATTTCTTTTGCAATATGGTAACGTGAGCTGTAGGAGGTTGAATTATGAATTTCTATGACTCATTATAGATACAACTAATTACTAAAGCGTTGCATTCTCCCATTTATTTTTAATTCTTTATGGTTTGGTTTCAGTTTTCATTTATCGTCTATATTTACTTCAGGAATATATCATACTTAAAAATTCTCTGTCGTGACAGGCCTAGTAAAATGTTTTGTTCTATTATGTCATTTTGAAAATGTGAGGAGACAGGGAGTTAATGTTTCTTATGAGAGAGTGTTATCACACAGATGAGCTGACGCACCAAGAACTACTCACCGTCTGAAAAAAGACAGAAGGCAGAAGAGGAAAAGAAACGTATCAATCAAGTAAAGATTTAAGAGAGCAGAGTGAAAGGGCAAACATGGCATTGAGAGAGCAGAATGAAAGGGTAAACATGGCACTGTATCCCCTCAGGACAGAAGGAGGATGGAGAGGCAGCATTAAGCACAAATGTCCTGATCAGCACTCGAGGGGTTTTTGCACAGTCAGTGTAATCCTTGGGTAATAGGGCAAAGTGCATTGTAGGCACGTTTTAATGTAAGTCATTTGTGGAGCTATACAACAGAGCAGAAAATGGCAGTAGTGTATGCATGCGTACATCAGAACGTTGTGTCCTTGGGCAAGACACTTAACCCACCCTGCCTCCAGTGTCTGCGTACACTGGTGTGTGAATGTGCGTGTGAATGGGTGAGCGGTTCTTTGATGTAAAGCGCTTTAAGTGCCTTGAAGGTGGAAAAGAGCTATAAGAACATGTGACCATTTACCATTTACCGCGTGCATGTATTTATCTGTATAGGGGCATATCATAAACAAATGAACATGTGTTATATGAACTAAGAATGACAAGAAAGATAGTACTGTATGTAAGAATTCAATAACATTAATTACCTATTAGTGTACTGACATGAAATAAACTAGTTAAATTCATGATTTTACAGATAACACTTGTAATGTTGATCTATTCTTAATTTAAAACACATTTATTTTTTCTCAAGCAGCTCCTCCATTCAGAAAGTTGAATGCGCTCCATGCTTTGGGTTGACAGATTCAATAAATAGAACCAATGTGCATCTGGGGTTGAGTTGCAGTTGCAGTACAGTTTTTAAATCATTAAGTATGCAAGCTTGAAACAAAAGTGATTACGGATTTTTTTATAGCAAAATAAAATTCTATTCTGTCAACTGGACAAAAGCTATAAGAGTGAAGACGTTTTGCTGCTCATCCTCATCCTGTGATATTAGAGCACTTTTTCTCTCACCACAACATGGTATTTCTCATGTAATAATCAGTGGGCAGTCGGTCAGTGTGAACAGTAGGCCTATGCCTCACATGCATCCTCTACCTTTCAGAGCGATGACCTTGCTGGCAGGGTTCATGATGGCGCTGTCGGCAGAGATGGGCCTCCTGATGGGGTTGGTGGGGTCAGACAGGTCCACGATCACCACCTGGTTCTGCTCGCCCACCTTCTCCCTGATGCAGATGAACTTATCCGACTCCATGGTCAGGTAACTGAACCCTATGTTGGCGGGATTCACTCCCAGGTTCTGCAACTGCAATGAAACAAAGTAAGAAAATGTTAAGACTTCATAAATGCAAAAGTAAGAAGGGCATAAAAACAAATGTATAACTGAGGAAAAAAATACTTACAGTACAACAATGAACAATACAGTTCACAGGCCCATTAGCACAACAGTGAAATATGAACCGCTAAACCAGTGTAAGAATCACATGTATTTCTAAACAGGTTTTAGAGGTATGAAAATACAGGGTTATGAAACAAATAATAGCTTTGTGTTTTGTAATAACTGACCATTCAAAAGGCTATTTCAGTTTGATTTCAATTAATCTTGTAGCCCAACTGTGTGTATATATTTTTAAACAAAAGCAGGTCTTGACTGTTAACGAATATTAGGCCACACAACAAGTGTATGTGTATTTTTCTCCAATAAACAAATATATTACCATTAAAATAAAGCAATAACACAACTAAAAAACCTAACAAACTGACTGCAGTTCGATTTGTCACTAAGTACAGCACATGAAAGTGTCTCTGTTTTGTGATTTCCATGAAAAAAGGCAATATGAACCACGAAGGGGAGCCCAAAACATGCCCTCTTTCTGATGACTAGACAGAGCGTATTATGCAGTCTGAGGCAAGCGGAAAGGAATCCCAAAACTCATCACAAGGACTCCACTATCCGCTGTTGGCAAATGCAGCAGGACTGTCTGTGACTGCTGAGACATTTCACTTTGTCATCTCCAAAACAGGAACAAGAGGCCGGCTGGTGTGATATTTTGCATATTTTCAATGTCGATTTGCAATCATGTCTAAGGATGTCACAACAGCAAATTTTAGTGTTGCTATTATTATGAGAAGAAATGTCACAATTATTCACTGATATCAAACAATGACATTCCTTATTGACACTGTCTAATACAATACAATTTATCAGGTATGTGACCAGCTTTGAAAAAATCTAACTTTCTGAATAATAAAGTAAAGTTAGCTTGACATAAACAGCCAGATAAAACAGCTTACTTTTTCTGAGTAAAGAGTGAATTAAATTACGTATTTTTTCTTCCAAAACTGTCATATTTTGTAGTTCTTATTATATTGTTAACTCAGTATGATTATCTGTTAACCGAATAATCGTGCCATCCCAACAATCGATAAGTGTTGTTTTATATGATTACTATTGACAACATTTAGTACGCTACGTTACAGCAAAGTAAAAACATAGAGTAAGATGGAAATAGCGTGGTAACGGGGATAACGATGGATCAATTTTAAACTTTAAATAAATAACTGAACTTTGTACCTCCTGTTAATTTGCATGTTTTGTTTATGTTGTTAGAAACTTGATACTTCTGTTTTTTATGTAGGTTTTATGATACCTATACTAAACATATCATACATTACAATATAATACACTAATAACTTCCCAATTTACTTATTATAAATGTACTTATAAAAACGTATACGGCTGGAATAAGAGCACTAACCTCTTGTGTGTGATGAAGACTAAAATGATCATGTGTTTTGCAGTAAAATCAACAATTTGTTTACTGGTTATTTGACATTTGAAAGACCTTCAGAATAAAGTGGGAGTTTAGAACCTTGAGAACAGTCCAGCATCTACCAACTACAGGCTGACTGCCAGAAAAAGTGAGGAAGACAAGCTGCACTGATAAATAAACAGCGAGAGAGGCTGTGTACAGGGAATTTCTCCAGAAAGCAACCTCTATCAATACGTGTCAATATGAAAATGAACGTTAATATATTGAATGACAAAATATTATTGCATTGAGCACAGATATGTCCCAATGGCTTTTGTAGCTAAAGTGTAACAATGATACAGCACTGATGGTATTTGATGAGTCATAGACCAGTTAAGGGCAGTATCACATTTGAGTTCAATGCTTAGTCTTGTGCTGCAGGGCTGTGTTACTCATTTTCGAAATCCAGTTTGACATTTTGGCATTATGACAACACTAGTTATTACTGGTCAGTTAGTGAAAGAAACCAGGCAATCGTCGTTATCTGCACCAGTGTCTGACGCGGGGGCTGTGTTCCATGCAGAGTGATGGGCCGATTTCCTTCTGCTGCTTCCGATCGTGATGTGATTTGCCGGGCCTAAAGTAGCAGGCTGACCTCATCTGCCTATTGTATCTGGTAATGGAAGCAGTGAATAAGCTGTAGCCTGCAAGATGCTGTAAATGGGCACATGTACCGGTAGTAAAATTGACTTGTCTTATGTCTTGACTAGGGCTGAGCGATATGACAATCAATTTTTCCTCACACTGATTCATCATGATTTCTGTTTAGTCTGAATTTGTCTTTTTAAAAACAATATTCATTTTCTGAAGATAAAAATACCAAACTTTTAATCGTTGGCTTTTAATTAACACAAAAAAATAGTAACATTTATTCCTCAAAGTCTCTACTTCACTCTGCTCCAAACCACATGCTTTTACTGACAGAGGATCAACAGTAAACCTCTTGATTAAAATGAACTAACTATATTGACGATTAGAAATGCCTGAATCTTGTTATCAATTACAATTCAATTAATTCCATATCCCTACAATATGTCAAACCAATACAAACGTTACAGAGGCAGGAAAGTGGCCTGGATGAATCTTTATTTCCCACATAATAAAACAGAATAAGAAATACAAATAGATTCTGTATGAATTTTCCATGTTTTCTACATCTGTGGGTTTCATTCAGGAAGTCCGGTTCTCCCCTCATCATAAAACATGAAAAACAGGACAAACTCCTCCAGCTAAGGTAGTGTTGCCAAAACCGTAGCTCAAGATCAAGAGATGAGTCCCTGGGCACTGCACTGTGGTCACCCACTGCTCCTGACAGGTTGCTCCAGTGACAGTGAAAGGGGTCAAAGGGCAAATTTTCCTAGAGAGATCGACAAGGAATAGCTTATCTTAAACATTTTTTTAGAACTAGATGTTGGTACTTAAGAAAGAATGTAATGTCAGAAGTCTGAAATCTGTCAACTGGATGAAACGTTGTAGGAGTGAAGACGTTTCGCTGCTCACCCAAGCTGCTTCTTTAGTTCTGGTCAGATTACTGGACACTGCCTTATATCCACCTGAAGAGATTACCAGCAGTAATCTGACCAGAACTGAAGAAGCGGCTTGGATGAGCAGCGAAACGTCTTCACTCCTACAACGTTTTGTCCAGCTGACAGATTTTATTTTTGATTTTGCGATGGATCAGACCTGGACGACTGAGGGATTACACAGATATTTTCATGCAGTGGTCGACCGTAGGAGCTCAGTCAATAAGTTGTGTGAATAATTTGTCCAACAGTTATTGCATGGAAATGGTTGACTCCAGTCATGTGTAGTAAAACTGTTGGCTGTTTATTTGAGAAGAATTAGTGCTCAACTGGGTGGTACCTGGATGCACTGATGAACCCAGACACTAGACAGAGCTGTAAATACCAGGCCAAAGAATAAAGTGAACTTGAGGCTCGAAGTCTTGGGTTTGAAAATTCCATGCATTTTTCACTCGACTGGAGCCACCTAGATTCAGAGGGGGATATGAGCGGGGCAAATCCAGTATTTCACAGCCCGGGTGGTACCTAAATCTGTTCCAGTTAACAAGGACCAAAGGGAAGATTTTTTCTGCTGATAAAAGGGGTGGAAAGTTATAGGTCTAATTAAAAACATAACTCAGGCATAAATTAAGGTGCCTTCATCCATTAGTGCTGCTAAAGTGGGCTCAGAGTTTGGTCTGCTTGGGCTGAAGAAAGAGGAGCTTCTGGAGAGGAAGAGATGGGGGTTGGAGCTGGTTTTAGTGAAAGGCCATTTCACTGCCTACTGTTGCCATAACAACGGTCTACAGCCAGGCCAGGGGCACGTCACAAACTTTTCTTTTGGCCTCAAGACCTTCAGTAGTGGTCCCCTCTATTGCATTAATCCTTTTCTGTCACTATTCTAACATGCCTAAAGTGTAGAGAGCGTAAAGAGTAGGCTAAATTATAATGCTTCACATAAAACTCAACAAAAACAAATACGCAGATAACACGATACACAGGAAAAGAACGATAAAACACCAAGATATCCTGTCCAGCTAGTATTAAATGCCAGGGACAAGAGGTGGGTTTTCAGTCTAGTCTTAAACTGCCTATGAGTAGTAGTCTACAGAGATATGTTCGAGAATAGGTCTTGTCTGGTCTTGGCCATGTTTATCTGAAGTTATTCAGCTGCGATGAATGGTGTTTTCATTTGAAATGTTTCATGCATAAAATCCTTGGCTCATCTGGATTTTGTAAAGTATGTCAATGTGGGTAATGCCATAGCCTACAGGTTAAAGAATTTGCAGTTACAATTTGAATAGACAAGCCTATTAAAAATGAAGTTTGCAGCAGTACAGCCATCATAAAAATTTCCATAAATGAAAACAGAGTGCAAGGACTGACTACAGAAGACTATCCATGGATTTCTAAGGAAAAAAATGATAGTGTTCCCATAGAATGTAAAACAAAATATTAGGCTATATCTTTTGAAAGGTGAAAAATCCTCAAACACATACATAACAGGAAGCTGAAACCGATTAATACAAGTGCAATTCAGATCTCAAGTCTGGCATTAACACCTGAACACACCGGTATGTTGCCCGCAGCGTGATTCCCGACAACCATTATCCCCTCCCTACTGTCAGCGGGGTAAACACGGAGGCGCACTAGAGCGTGGTCCGTGCAAAGTCATCATCTGGCCGCGTCCCTGCAGAAGAAACTAGGCCTGTGGCTATATTGAGCACCACCCTGCTCCCTGTTTCACATACCAATTCAGTGTGACATGTGTCGAACGGGCGCAGCAATAACACACCACTAAAGAGCTGTCATGAAACGCAAAGCGCAAAACGTTTGGGATTTCCAGCGCTCCCGTCCTATCCATACCTGCAGATGTTCCTGGAAGCGTATGGGCAGTATCTGAGCCATGTCTGGAGGTTCCTCTCAGTGAAAAACCCGCAAAGGAGGGCAGGGGAAGGGGTGACGCAGCCAGGAGTGGTGGTCCTGTCCCGACTCGTGTCCCAAACGTCCCCGAAAAAGTCAGGATAAAGATGGACAACGGGAGGGAGCTCTTCTGGAGGTTTGCGGCGCTAACACACACCGATCCTCTGTGTACACTCCCATTCAGTAGTAGCCCCCTGCTGGTGCGCTCTGGGTAGGAAACACCGTGCCTCCGCTAAGAAAACTAGTGCACTCAACAAATACTGAGCGGAGCGTGAGGAATGTCGTAGAGAAGGTCGTATGACTCGGGGCTGGTGGTAAATGCAAGTGAACCAATAAAAGTGCGTGTGCGTGTGATATAATGCGATGTTTCGCTGTCTGGATCATGAGGTGTAGAGTTGTTGTGTAGCCCTCCGCCGCAGCCCCTTCCCCCTTTTCTCTCCCCCTCGACTCACTCCAACTTCAACAAATAAGACCCATGACTGACAACATGAAGTTAAGTTATACTACTGTGTGTTTCAGATTTAAAGATAGGCCTATGTTTTGATCAGAGAGTTTATTGCCTATACTCAAGATTAAAAAGTTCTGCCCCCAACTATTAAAATGTAAAATAAAGCCATATAAAAGGCTTACTGCAAAAACACACTTGTTTATAGGCCCATTGATGAAATTAAGTCATGGAATATAGGCTTAAAATGGCTATTCAACAAAGTTTTTCTTTATTTTTTACAGTTTTAGAGTGCTTTTTATGACACACGCGCACACACACACACATCTATTTGAAAACAGCAACGTTCACAGTGCTGGACTTAGAGTCGTAGAACTTTTCAGTGTGTTTATATTGCATTGCATTCGTGTTAATGAAACATGTAGGGATAAAACAATACACTTTTGCAGTTCACGAAAATATGAAAATACAGCATCATATTCTACAACAAATTATAAACAGCCTTATTTGTGAAAAGGAAATTTACAGTAAAAAGTGTGCGATTCACATAATGACAAAAAAGAAAAAAAAGAAAATCAGGCCCTATAAATGTTCTACTGTTTTTACTACCCTGAAGTTGAGATGATGAAATACAACCATAGTGTAAAAATCATACTCATAATGTTATAAAATAAATAGATTGGTTTAGTGAACAAGTCTCTGGTGGCCTGGAGTCACAGATGAGTGGCGTAAGTCAAATACGTTGTGTGCTTGGCCTGGCTCTTACTGTCAATGAGAAGCAGCTGGTTGTTTTGGTGATAAGAAATCATCTCATCCAGAGTGTTAAAAACCTAAATAGAAAGACAAAAGAGTTTGTCATTACATCAACCTTTGACATTTGAAGGTAGCGTAGGATTTTAAAAATAATTATTCTATAAAATGCAGCTACTTATCATTGATCTCAGATATTAAGTACATTCAAATCATATATTTTTATATGTAGTTTTGCTCAAAGTTAAAAAACACAAAACAAAAAACACAAAACCATTTTGGATTATGAACTGCGTGATGAAAGGTTTTTGGTTCTCAAGCCAATTTTTCAATCAGGAAGATAATTTAAGTCCTTGCTTTGGGTTGCCAGGTACAACTGAAACCAACTTGTGTTTGTGACCTCAATAAGTGGCAGCTATGGCATTCCAGGTTAAATTATGACTCTATGAAAGTTGTTTTAATTCACTGGGAACACATGCTACATAAACTTTATGATTCCACCAGACACTTTACCTCCTCGTTCTTCTTGCCCTCTTTGCCTAAAGCGTATCCTTGTGCATCGTCCAAGAAGCGAACAGGGATGTTGTACACTTTACGCTGGTATAACACGGCGAGAGTGTATGGCTGATGGGTGTTATGTGTTGAGCTGTTTCGGATCAGGAAGGCTCCATCCTATAGCAGAGAGAAGTTGGATTTTATCTATTTATCCAATGATTATGTCTATGAAATGGCAGTGTAAACCACATTTGTAAATTCAACGTACCTTATTAACACTCAGTAAAAGGTCCTCTGCCATTTTCCTGTTACAATCTGCAGCAAACCATTCTCTGTTCTGAGAGATACATTCATTTATCTCTGAGGTTTAGAATTTAGTGTAAGGACATTTACGTGGCCAGTAACTATAAGGTAACCAGGATAATCAGATAACCTTATAATTAGATCTGATTTTTGGTTTGTGTTTATATGAAAAAGAAATCTGATCATCAAATGTGTCAATTCAGTGAACTTTTAGAGTAACTATTGTATTTGGAAAACAAAGTACAATGAATTTTAAAATATTCATTTCAATTTCTTTCATTTTTGTCTTTGCCACATCAGTTTGCCTTTTTTTTTTTTTTTTTACATAATTTTACTTGTCAAAATCTGCACAAGAAAGATTGTGCAGATTGTCATGTCATGTAAACAGTTACATCATCAGATGTAACTGTTTACATGACATTTTCAAAATCTGAAATCCAGAAATCAGATAATGATCAGATTTTTTGTGTGCATGTAAATGTAGTCAGTGTTACCTCATTAGGAGATTTCACTCTTCCACTTCCAAAAGAAGCTACAAGCAAAAACGAATCATTTAAGCAAAATAGAACATTAGATTTTAGCTTAAAGGTACACTATGTTACTTTTCTACTGGGGGTACGCAGCCAGCTTGTCTCCATGAAGATGTTATTGCCTTGCCTAGAATGTTCCACAGAAGTTTGCATTGCTAAAATAATACCTTGAAAATATATCTATAGAGTTAGCCAGGATGCCAATAGGTGTGGAAGCACCCATTAAGAGCTGAATGATGACGCTAAGTAGATCTCAGGCACAGTGCACACTTAGTGTAGCTCAATAGACCTAGTCTATTCATACAGAAGCTCCTTAGCTCCTCCATTCAGATAGATTTAAGGCAGTGTCTGCTAGTTATCTGACTAGAACTGATGAAGCGGCTTGGATGAGCAGCAAAACGTCTTCACTCCTACAACTTTTTGTCCGGTTGACAGATTTAACTTTTACCTTTTACTATGGATCAGACCTGGACAACTGAGGGATTACACAGATACCTTGAAAATAATACATTTGTACTGTGAGCGAGGTCGCCTTTGCACAGATCTGATCTGTATCTTGGCCTGGTGGTGTTACCTGCTTGTCTTAATGGAGATAGAGTGTATAGCCATATTGTGGAACATTACACTAAAAACGATAACATCTCCAGAGAGACAAGCAGGTGGAGGACTCTTCAGCAGAAAAGTTACCTAGTTGACCTTTAATTAATGCACATTCATCTTACCTACTGGTTTATTCTCCAGAACAGGAGGATCCGGACGGCTAAATTTTAAACATAAAGGTTTAACAACTTTTGGTAACGTTCTTTAGACTAATATCAGATGGGGTTTTTTTCTCATTATTACGCTAACCTTTCCTTTTGGTTTGTTGGTGGCCGTGGTTTGCCTGGAACTGGAGGAGTAGACTTAGGTAAACTGAACCTCTTTGCTTCAACCTCTGGAGCTATAAAAATGAAACATGTTAAAACGTGCAACTTTGTATTGACACTAGTAGTTGCATAATTATTTAAATAATCACATGCTATAATTGGTCTGACCTGTTGCCATGGGTGAACTCTACAAACAGTAAAAAAATATTGATAGATTAGATTTGATTAGATTAGCTAGATTAGATATAGATATAGAAAACACACAGTTATTGCATGGAAATGGCCCAGGCCTTACCAATTTGTCTGGTGGAAGAGGTAGCTTCAGTCTGCAAGAAAAGAATACTATTTCTCACTTTTTTCTGAATAAAAAACAAACTAAGCAAAAGGCAAGAATCATTCAATGATATCATGGGTGGAATTGGAGTATTTTTATTTTATGTACTTTACTGGCACATGTCTCAATGATATAAAAAAGTTCATGCGGTGTTAGATACACTTTACAACCATGGATCTATCCTATGAACAGATCTTATTATACTTCCGTGGTTAATACTTACATTAGGTCTGGTGACAGGAGTGCTGGCTTGAAGAAGGGAGACTTCGTCTTGGTTTCGTTAGGAGGTAGAGCGCATGCTGCACACCAGGAGATTTAATTAAATTAATTAAATTATTAATTGTGTCAAAGCCAAAACAAAAAAACAAGAAAAGAACAGGGAAAAAAACCAAACAAAACAACAATACTGCATAAATAATAACAGCTAGTGCTGTTACCCTCTGGTTCCAAGTACAGATCCTCAGCGTCTTCCTAAAAATAAGAAATGATGATAATATAATACATTCACACAATAAATTATTGTTGTGGCAATCCTTATTCACCTGTTCTTCAGTTGGATCCAAATATACTTCTGAAAAACACAGGATTTAAACATCATTGGGTGAGCAAGTTCAAGATGCATATTAAACAGGACTCTAAGAGCCTTTATTGCAAACTCGATGAGGTTATGGAAAACTACCCTTGAGGCCAATGGCAAGCCACTTGCACAAGTGACCATCAAATGTGGCATATACCAAGGAGACACACTGTGGATGACATCAGACTGTACGCTAAGAATGTGCGAAACATCAGTTCACTGATCCACATCACCTGGATCTACAGCAGAGACATTGGAATGTCATTCGGGCTTGAGAAGTGTAGCCGGATGGTGACAAAGAGAGGGAAGGTAGCCCGCACAGAAGGAGACAACAATAGCAGACACTGAGGACAGTTA
>KN474084.1:0-16756 GCA_000787095.1 Periophthalmodon schlosseri | reverse complement strand
TATTATTATTATTATTATTATTATTATTTGTATTTATCAGTGGTGGAACATAACAAAGTAAAAGTAGTACTATACTACTAAGTACTATACTTAAGTATCTGTACTTTACTTAAGTAGATTTTAAAGAGGGTACTTTTTACTTTTACTTTATTACATCTGAGAGCAAGTATCTGTACTTTCTACTCCTCTACATTTTTGAACTGAACTGAAAAGTAAAAGTATTTTTTTTCTGTTTGAAAGAGCCAGGAAAAAACTATCGATTAAATTCAGCACAACTCTTTATCAAAATCAACACATTTGAAGCCTTAAGACCTCAAAATATGCACTCAATACTTTTACTTTACTTTACTAGTACTAAGAGTACTTTTTACTCTTTAAATACATTTTTAAATGGGTATTTTAATACTTTTACTTAAGTGCATTTTTTCAAGTGATACTTTTACTTGAGTATTTCTTTGCTCTGGTATCTGTACTTTTACTTAAGTAACAAAACTGAGTACTCTTTCCACCACGGTTATTAACCCCAGTGATGACAGGACAGCTCATTATATAATAGTGCTTTCTAAATGTCCCACTTGTTTGGTATTCTTACATTTATCTAAAAGTCAGAACCATAACCATAAAAACAGTTTCCCTCCAGACCTGTAGATGACGCTGCGGCTGGTTCCCAGGTATTGTGTCCGGAGCAGTCGTCCGTCCAGCGTGTAGTCCTGGAGGAAGGAGGCCTGGCTGTCCGGGGGGGTGTAGATGTTTCGGTAGTACCCCACAGACAGGAGCGACTGCAGGCTGTGTCTCACCATACTGGGCATGGTCACCGCCATCAGCCGGTCCGTCTGGTCGTACTCAAACACGTATCTGCGCTGGCTATGGAGCAGCAGCATGATGGACTGAAAGGGAACGCAGACAAGAGTTAGGATTAGATTGGATGTTTTTATTGTCCTTAAACAAACGATAGTACCACAAAGGAAACTGCACTTCATGAACAGAGGTAAAAAGTTACTCAAGTAAAAGTATCAAGTATCAAGTAAAAAGTATTTCACACAAATATTGTTCATTTGTTAAGGTGTGAAATGTAGTGATATTGATTCAAAAATTAAACATATTTTGCTCAACAGTAGCAATATGAATCAACTTCTCACTTTTTCTTATGAATTTTGTGTATTTATTTTTGTTTGCTCAAAGTCGAAGCTTTAACTCAAAACTCCAGTTAAGATGTTACCACAAACATGGTAAAAATAACCTGTTAAATCATATGAAAAGTACTTTTTACTTTTCTGTAGAAAATACAGATACCTGCTGTCATAAAATTTATTAAAGTAGAGTACAAATACCTAAAAATTCTACTTAAGTATAGTACTTTACTATTTACTTTGCTACCTTCCAGCACTGATTGTGATGTCAGGAGAAATGTACTGTCTCTATAAATTCAGGTAAACGTTTTTTTGTCCACTAGACTAATGTAACCCCCCGAATGTATGTGTTTTAGGCCAAGTCCAAAAAAAGAAAAGAAAAATGAATATGGAAATCAGTATATAATGCAAAAAGAAATACAGGTCTTTGTCATGTACTGTCTACTAGCAAAGTCATGTTCATTTGACATCAGTGTATTTCTTATAAGTATGATCGTTTAATTCAACAAATATTCCCTTTTTCAAATTTCTTTTAATTCTACTACCCCACCGTTTCTTACTCATGCCACTCCTACCACAGTAACCATAACTTCTTCAAGTATAGTTCCCATAGTTCTTACTACCAATAAATACATGAAGTTGCGTGTGCAGTGAATAGCAGCATAAAACAACATTATAATTTCCTTGAGTGTAAATATTAATAGCTGAGGCTCTATATGTCTAGACTGGCATATAGTCTAGACATGTCGTTTAATTAAAACTTGCAGGTTTTGTGTGTGATCGGTGAGGGAGAGTCTATCTTCTTGTTACAGACTTATCTTTGAAAAAACATGAACTTGAATGCAGTTTGAAACCTTATGAAAATGTCCCATTAAACTCTGATCACATTGTCTCTCCATATGCTTTATTATAACTGCATTAATAATCCATTATACGGTCATTTGAATATTCTTGGCCTGTAATGCAATATCCTTCATTAATACAAACTCAGTCCATATTTTAATTAAAAGCGGAAATTGTAAGGGGCATTCTCATTACCCGCCACTTCCATATTTCAAGACTGAAAGTACAGTACAGTTCTCTTTTGAATTTTGTGCAGCCATACACTATCAGGAAGTCAGGGGCTTTCTTCTAAATCTATAGTTAAAACTTAAA
Source organism: Periophthalmodon schlosseri (assembly GCA_000787095.1). Taxonomy (NCBI): domain Eukaryota; kingdom Metazoa; phylum Chordata; class Actinopteri; order Gobiiformes; family Gobiidae; genus Periophthalmodon; species Periophthalmodon schlosseri. The sequence continues at coordinate 14,471 of KN474084.1, read as the reverse complement.
ACCAACCAAAATTATGAGATTGATGCAAACTCCTGGTACAGGTAAGACAGGTAAGATCATATACCAGTGGAAAAGTAACGTGGTCATTTGTATATGAGTTTATGATCTATTTAAGTATTACATGTTAACAGCAAAAGTTTTCTTTCTGTACAACTTGTGCAACTTTATCTTAACTTCTTCTGCTACTACTACAACTATTACTACTACTACTACTACTACTAGTACTACTACCACTACTACTACCACTACTACTACCACCACTGCTACTACTACTACCACTACCACTAGCACTACTACTGTCACTACCACTACTACTACTATTTCTTAAGGCTTTCTGACAAGATGTATCTACTATCTATTTTTCCACCAAGATACCACTTTTACGTACACTTTTTACACATCAACTTAATGTTTGTTTTTTTTTTCCTTAATAAATTTGCATGATATATAACGTTTAGTTGAGTCATTAACCTCATTCAAAATCTTTCGATATGTGGCCTTAAAAACACACACCTACTCAACTTTGAAGATTATGATCAGTGAAATAAATTAACATGAGTTGCCTTGATGTGATAATTAGCTACTGAGAATTAAGATTTAATATAGACTGTTCATGTCTGTAGATAAAAAGTACTTCTCTAAAGTATCAGTGTTCATTTTAATATTATTCGTCATTATCTGAAAAGGTCTTTGAGTGTGCTTTGAGCATGTTTTGACTAGGCCCACAAAAGGTGTCGTTGTTTTTACAAGGTTTAACAGATTTATATGGCGATGTCTGTCCGCTTAAGCACCTGTTACGGAGTTGCACAGTTAGTGGCAGTACAGAGATGAAGAGTGTTACTTTTGTTTTCAGACGAAGTGTGAGTGAACAGGTGGGATATATGCCAAACCACATAGGCTCAGGGTTTGTACAGGGTCTGAACACCTTCATCTGCACCAGAAAACTGCCATCTACAGATTACATAAGATTTGTAATATCTTATGGTAGTTTTAGGTACGCCTCACGCCCGACACCGATCGTTTATAATCCAGAGCAACCAATGGCCGATAAGCTCTGCCGATACGTAGGGCCGATTTTGATTATTTTCCCCAAATTCTGTCATTTACAAACTCCTCCCAAGCCCTTTTTACCACAAACCTGTAAGAGAGCTGTGATGTTTTGTGTAGCTCTCTCTTCATAATAAGGTGTTAAAATAAAGCTTTGTGTGCATTGTTGAGGCAGCAGATTAAACAAAACAAAGTATCGGCCTGTGCTGCAGATTTAAGGCCGATAGCCGATATGCTCAAAAGTCCAGATATCGGCCCAATATATCGGCCAACTGATATATCGGTCTAGCTGTAGTTAATATAACTAAATGTGACTGTGGAGTCTTGCAAACACTATTGCTTACACACTTAAAGAACTCCCTCTAGTTTAAGGAAGAAAAGGTTTCAGAGGTTTTGGACATTTATGTTTTGGTTGCCATTCAGAAGCCACTTTTATTTATTTTTTTATTTTTTTATTTTTTTTTATTAAGAACAATAAAATAAAACATGAAACAATCTAATAATAATAAACATGAAAATTGCTAAAACATAAAACAACAAAGGTCACAACCCCCTAACCCACCTCTTTTCCCCAAAGACACAAAACACTTAAACATAGCATAAAAGAGATGACACAAAACAAAAACAGACAAAAAAGTAAATAAAATAGAAAAATGAATAATAGTGGTAGTACAGCATGGCCAATGTGCTGCTGACCCCTGTTTTTTTTTTCTTTTTTTTCTTTTTCTTCTTTTCTTTTTCTTTTTTCTTTTTTCGTAGCCAATAATAAAGTAGCCAATATTATTTTCCACCATCACCATTTCCTTTCATCTTTTCATCCTTTCATCATGATCTTAAAGTCTGCACTAGTGTCATTTTAAAGTCCATTTTTCAAATTTTTCCTTTTTTAAAATTTTGAAGTATCTTCAATTGTTTAAAGGATTAACTATATTTATTATTGTTATGTCCTTATTACAATATTTAGATCATATTTAAATGTCTGACTTATTTTCATTGTATATATTCATATTTTGTATTCATATTTTGTATAAATAAATGGAAATATTCTGTATGAACACATCTGTTTGGTTTTAGTTATAGATCTTTTAAGTAATAAGTCATTCATCATTACTAAGATTACCTAAATAAGATTAGCATATAAATACACAACATTCATTTTGTCGCAAGTATTTGAGAACTTCCCATCTCTTTATATATATTTTTTCTCATTGTCTAATTCAATTGTAGCTGCTTGAACAGAAGTCATGATGGTAGTGGTTTGAGACACTAGTATTTATACTACACTGAGTCATGCCCCCAAAGGGAGAAGTTCTTGATGTCAAAAACAGTCTCACTCTTCTATTCTAAGAGAGTATTAGAGAAATGTGGAGCTTTTTCCAGCAGGGAGGCAGTGGCTTAGTGGCTTAGACTTATGCACTTACCATAAGGTTTACTAAAAGGATTCCCAAAACTGGCATTACTTGAAATAATCAAATACATTGTTTTTGGATAATAGCTTCTTTAGTCAAATTAAAATAAGTAAGAACGATTTCCTTTTCTGGACTGTCACTTTGGTTGTCATTGTGGCCATTGGCTGTGGTTAGCTGTAGGTATCTAAACATAGAACAATAAATGACACCCACTGTGGTTCAACATGGAAGACAACATGTGCACAAAATATGAGCGCTCACTTAGCAACATGTCGAATTACTGACTCCTGTTTAGCAGTCCAGACATTTTACATCTCTGCTTGGATTGTCTCAGCTCTCTTTGTTGAAACAACAGCCAGTGAAATGAAGCGGAAAGGGATTGTGGGTAATAACCTTAAACAATGCGATATCTGATGCACACTTTGTGGAGGGACAAAAACTGAGTGGAGTTTGGTGCATTGCTGCATAATTAGAACATAATACTTCACTTTTGTCCCATATTGAGAGATGAGTGAAATGCAAAGGGAAAGTGTGGTTCAGCAACATTTAAAGGTAAAAGTGGGTGGGACGAAATAAGGTCAATAGGTCGTAGCTTTCATGTACTTTCAAAATACAACATCATTTTCCACATCCTTACCCTGTCTGCATAGGTGTAGGTCCAGATCTTGCCGTTGACCCAGGCTCTGGAAACCACCCTGTCGCTCTCGTAGTCCAGCCGTTCGGACCATTCCCCTCGGTGGATGGAGGACAGCAGCCCTCCCCCTGTGTAGGTGATATTTACTTCTGTGTACTTGCTGCTAGGCGACCACACCACGGGACGTCCCAACACATCGTACTGAATGTGGAGCGTGAACTTTCTGTGGTCATCATAGATTTTACCAACTCGGGTGCTCTGGTCGAAGTCTATGGACAGCAGATTCCTGTTGTGTGCCTGAAATTATTTGAAAAAAGTAATGCATTAAAGGTTGTCTGTGTAACTTTTCTTGTCTCCATGAAGATGTTATGGATCGTCTGGAATGTTCCACAGTATGGACTTAACAATCTTGTTGAGTCACAGGTGTTTTAGCTGACATTACCTCCGATAACCACGAAACCTTACTATGATGGGGCCACCTCTCCACAGATTTGACCTGTAACTTATTGGCTTGAGAAAGATAAGTTTAAAGCCATACTGTGGAACATACCAGGCAAAACAAAAACATCTCCATGGATACACTAAAGTGGCAGACAGAAGTAATTGAAGCAAACTTTTTAATTTTCTGCTTTATAATCATGACATATTCTAAATAAGGGCAGATACATGAACATATGAATTAAGTGGCATGTCAGACAGAAGCACAGATTTCATTAGCTGGGATAAATTAATTGTGGCATTTCGAGCAAACCCAAGCTTGCATAATAACAATGAATTGAAAAGAGAAGCAGTGCATAGTGGGCATTGCTAATTAATTAGAGCACATCAGATAAAATGTCCTCTTCCATATGAAATATTCTGTCTGCATCGAGACAAAGCAGAGAAAATAGAGCGCGTGGCAGTCAGCGAGCTAGTGCTGGAAAGTACAGCAACACGTTTGAGTCATTTAATCTATCAACCCTGGGGCACTGGCTGCGCTCACATGCACACTTAAAATCTGATAAATTTTTTAAGTTATAAAACTATTAAAATGGCATCTAAACAACAACATCATCTGTCTTTGTGACTTAGATGGTGTAGTTTGCATGGAATAAAAAAGCACAAAAGGTCTGGAAATCAGATCATATTTTGGTGGACATGTGAACAAAGCCAGTGATGGTACGATCTCTCTCATCTACAAAGGGGGGATTATTACATACGTTAGTGGAGATTTTCGTTACTTATTTTGTTACTTGAGTTTTTCACGATTACATTTCACTAATATTTTGGGGTTCTCATGACAAAACATTAACTGCTAAAGTTTAACAACAGTGTGTAGGGCGGGTCAGAACATCTGTGGTAGAATTCACTCTGGTTTATGGTAAATACCTCTGGGCCTATCCACATGAAACAAAAACACCATCTTCTCTGTCGGTAAGGTGAAATATTTTTCATAATAGCATCATCCTTGTTCTTTGTTTTAAGGACGTTAAGGCAAACGTTTAATGTGGCAAGTGTGTGGACCCCATCTTATAAATATTGATAGGGTCTGTAAATAGATCATAAGTTTGGATATTTCTTTCAAACGTGTGAATCTCCCATAGACTTATATAGTCTCGTGCCGTCCAACTGAAATTATTACACCATACTTTTAAAACGTCGGGAATACAACCTTGAACAGTTGTGTCTATAAACTATTCAGGCTTATAATTGTCGTTTGAATTGCTTTCGCTAGTTTATGTTTGTTTACTCAATAGATCTTGATTATATGAATGTTTCAGTGTATTTTCTTATTTTTTAAACTTTTCTTCTTTGCAAAATAAATTATCTGCCAGTTTTAATTTAAACGTACAATTTGTGCCAGCTGCAGTTCCAGTTCCAAATAAATAAACCCGGACAAGTTTTTTTTACACATACACAATCAAGGTACAAAATATATGTTAACCTAAACATGTCAAAATGACTCAAATAGTTTTCTTTGAAGTCACCAGAGAGTACACAGTTACACAAGCGCTATAGTACTTCTGTTTGTAGTACAGCATTAGCCAAAAGGAGGAGGCAGTGTCTTTGTTGAGGCAGAACAAACTCAACTGACATTTCTTTGTGCATGTTATGGAATGCGCAAAGGTCAAATTTCACAGTTTATGCCTAAATGTGGCCGCTCCTGAGAGGGGCCGGGCGAGATGACCCCAAATCAATACAGGGATTAATTGGACATGTTACTTCACCTGCAATGAAGCTTTTTGACTATCTCTGTTTATTAATATGTGGATGTTATATTGTGAGGTAGAATTGCTAACTGCATACAAATGGGCAGACTGAGAACTGAGAGCTACTACAATGTATTTGACATTGAGAAATGAATTAAGAAACAGATGAGAAATGTGGAATTGAATTTAGCCACCAGTAATCTCAGAGATATTCCCTACAAAGCAGGTAAAGACATCTGTATTATTTAGAGACTTAGCATTGCACTTTCATTTGCAACATTAAAGGAATCCATGGAAAATTCCAAGAATGTTCCCCAAATTTAACAGTCTCTATGAAAACAAGCAGGTAGCTCCACTAAACCAAGTATTATTTGGCAACAAAGAATGGTGAGTGTGACTAACTGAAACACAGTTGGCAAATGCTAACTAGCGTGACTAATGAAATTCAAGAGGGACTTGTTTAACGGCACAAATCAGCTCACCTGGTGTAGTTGCAATTCTTTACGGTCAGGTTATGTCAAAAAATCAGATTAAAATCAGAGCAGTGCCTCGTGTTAACGTCAAACCCGCAAGGAATGTTGATTGGCTGAAAGCTATCAATTGTGGCTTTTTAATTATAATTTTATTATGGCTTATCTTCCAGGACCATGTTTAGAATGCAACAACAAGGCAGCATATTGACTGTGGTGATGCTGTTATTGTTTTACCCTGAGCCTGCGTTCGTAGGTGGTGTAGTTTGACTTGCTCTGTTCCTTCCTCTGCCTCCACTCGATCAGACTGGGGGCGTGATCTCCGGGCAGGCTGATGTTACAGCGGCTGGCGATGGGACTGACTCCGCCCCCTGATGACCCGGGGAGGAGAGGCTCTGTGCTCAGTGTCAGCTCCATCCCATTGGCCAGAGAAACCAGGAAGGACCCGTCTGTGCTCACCCGGTACGAGCTCTGGGCGTGGTCTAGAATATACAAAAGAAGGAGTCAAAATCTGTACACACAATTGTAATTAGTAAGTGTACGTAGTACATAGTTTCTCTATTCTATGACTAACTCAATGTTAAGCTACGACAAATATCATTGACCACCATTACTGTATACTTACACTGCTACTACAGTTTATTCTATCTGTATCTATGGCTATGATACCTCTCTATTACTGCAGATATGATACTCAACTGTTTTCCTCCTCTATTGCTAAAAGTTATACCATTTCCTCAAACCACTGCTTCATCTCGTTGCTAATGTTAGTTAAACATAACTTCATTTATTTATTTATTTTTTTTACTAAACCAACATGAACAGAACAGAAACAAAACAGAACACAAATCAACATACCCCTCAAAATGTAAAAGTGGTTTGGTAAATGTGTCCAAGTTTCATTCTATGCAAATGTACGTACAACATGGTTGAAAAACATGGTAGACCACAAATGCACTCTGGGGGGATGCAGATGAAAACGTGTGAAAAAACACATCAGTCACTGTCTGTGAGCAAACAACCTTGAGAAAAATCAATATGAAACAGCAGCCCAGCGCAACACAGCCGACAAGTTCACTTTTTACTTTTGTCTGAGTCCAATCCTTCAAGCTATGTGTGCTGCTAAGTGCGTTCTCTTCATTATTCTCATCTTAGTGTCTAATGGACAGACACAGAGACAGGAAGGGGGTGGGTTGATCATGACAACTGTTCTTTCACACTTTAACAAAGCTTTGGATACTTCCATTCAACATTAAAGACATAATCTATATTTGTCTCATTGTCTCTTAATGATGTTTAATGGAATCTCATTTTCATTCATAAGCCTTATTGGATGTAGTCACCAGGCTTTGTCTTCAGCTTAATACAATAATATGAGTATTTGTTATTGATGGCTCATAGGCACCAAACAGCAGTGGAGATTTGCTGGGCAGTTTAGGGGGCAGTAATGAGCAGGCATAAAAATATCATAAATATCACAACTTACTTATCCTTTGCTATTACAAGACAAATCATATGGCCCAGTCTCAGGTTATGTAATCAGAAGTGCACTGCAGATGTTTCTTTGTGGAGGTTCTGCCATCTGCTTGTCTTCATGGAGAAACCATTGCTTTGCCAGGAATGTTCCACAATATGGCATTAAATTTCTCAATCTCCATGGATATAAGATAGTGGTACTTTCAGGCCAAGTTACAAGATTTGTGGAAAGGGGGCCTGCTCACTATAAAAATGCATGTTTTTCCAAGGGATTTTTAGTCATAAAAAACAACTGCAATTAAATAAATGCAAGATGGATATGTTTAATGACATAAAAGAAGGACCATTCCAGTCAAAACAACATCGCTGTGAAGACAAGCCGGTGGCAGACCCTGCACCAGAAAAGTTACATAGTGCGCCTTTAAGCGGGTCAGAGCTTGAATAGTTCGGGAACCACTGGTCATGCTTCACTCCAAACATGCTTCACCTGATGTGGATTCTTCACAGTTCTTTGGACCAATTATGACATTAAGACCCTACAAGACCTGCAGTTTCAAATAGCTACTACTACATGGGAATATATCCAAAATCCACAACTCTACACCCAGTAAGTATTTTTAAAATCCAGTAAACTACAGTCTTTATTTGGTCATTGTTCGATTACAGTTAAGTGTTTCTGAAGACTTGTCCAGGTTTAGTTCTGGGTTTAGTTAATTTAGTCTAAAATCTCATGTGGTGTATGTGCAAGGTAGAACGCAGCCATATTTTCCTCATTGTTACTTTATATTTACTACCCCTCTTCTTGTATTCAGTTAAGCTAATTCCTGATCATACTAATACTTGAGTAGTATTATTTAGGAATAACAATACCAGGTCACTCCACCCTCCTTGATCAATCTAAAGTAGGGGTCATTTTGCCTGTTTTCACGCGCTGCATTGCATCAGTGTTTGTGCAAAAACACTGCTGTCCTCCCTGCAGTGTTGTCATTGTCACAACTGCCTGAAAGCAATTAAATGGACGACACCAAGAAAAGATTCCCACGAGGGGGCTTTGCACGTCCCACCATCATTCTCACTCTGCTCATCTTCTGACCTCTGCTTTTTTCTTTTTTATCGAGCTTTGTTAAGACGTTTCACAAGTCGACATGTTGTGTTTGTTTATTTCGGTAAATAAAAAACAAACACTTTTTTTTTCCTCCAGACTGGCCATTAGTTGCAGGCTTGTGTAATAATGAGGCCACGTCAGATCAGTGTGTGAAAATATGTGGAAAGTGGTGCACGTCCTTCAACAATTCAACACGTTTAAAAATAGGCCGACACTTTGTAATAACTTGGGCTATAAAAATGTCTACGTAGGTCCAAAAGACAGTGGGAAGAAGTTCTTATGAAAGGATACATTTTTTATTGCTTCAACATTAATTGAGTTGACACTGTCTCATTGTTTGATTCCTGATTATTAAATTGGCATTCAATTATCTTTTTCAAATAATAAAGTGACATTTATTTCGGTCTTGTCCATTTTTTTAAAAACCATCTCTTAGGGTCAAAATAAGACCGCTGTGTGCTGTCTGCAATTATAATGCTTTCTTATCAGCTGCAAACCAAGAAGTAATTCTGGTGCACTTTTAGCATGCTAGTTGTTGTACGCAGTGCTGTGAAACTCCACTCCACAACTCAGGCCTTGGAAAGTTGTGAAACACACATTGCGTTGGATAATTAGGATGCTCAGAGTGTGTGGAAAGTGAAGAATACATTTTCGAGTTCTGTTTTTCACATTTCTCAGACTATAGCACTTTTAAGCTAGTGTAAATAAAAGTACATTTGTAATGCAACCAAAAGGGGTCAAACTCTATTGTGCTTTTTCAAGTCTGGGCAAATGGAGAAGGTTTAACCAGGAAGGGCATCTGACGCTGCACATAACTGGGAAGTGGTGACAAAAGCATAAATCTAAAATAGCTTTAGAGATAGCAATCTAAATATAAAGATGGTTTATTAATCAAACACTTTTGGAAAACAGACTTATTTCATTTGGCCTTCTTCTCTATGTAGTTATATTGTGCAAGTTCAATTTCTATGTATTTATTAGGCACAGGTTACCTGGCAAATCCAAAAGGATATCTCGCTGTATTTTTTATACAGCTTGATATCAGTCTGGTCCCTACGTCCTCTGCTGCGTCTCAGGCCCTGTCACTCGTGATCGTGCAATCAGATCTGTTTTTTTCAGTGACACATGTGAAATGAAGGAGCTCATTGGTCACCTATGATTTACAAATAAAATCACATTTATCTCACCTCAGATTAACAGAGTTTAGTGCTTCACTCATTGATTCTGCAGAAATCCACGATGTTTTTCATCCCTGTGTGATATTTTTTCCTTTATTTTTTCCAATACAGACAGACCATGTGTGTCCCTGATTGGCTAATCACACCCATTTGAAAACGGGGAGATTCACGGTGACCAAACTCACATCTCACATGTATTGAAGAAGTGTGTATTCTGGATCCCAGGCAAAGTCATAAGTACTTTTTCATAACTACCGGTATCTTTATTTATTAAAATGTGGGACTGGCACAAAGTGCAGTTGTGTAAAGTAGGTTTCAGATCACAACATTCTATAAGCCAACAATATTTAACACAGAAGAGTGGAGGTGGGGGCTAAAATGAATTTTTGTAAGCTTTAACATTTGTGAGTTACATTTTAGACATTTCATGACAGCACAGTGCGATCGATATGAAAAACTGGCTGTTGCCCCCATCTCTCAGTATGACATAATCAAAACTATCAATATTCCTGGTTAAGTGCATAGTTGTAGTAGCAGTAATACTGAAACTTCAAAAACAGCAATAGTTGCAGTATCAGTTTTAGTAGTAGTTTTGAGTACCACTTACTGCCCTGCTGATTCACCTTGCATGTCACCTGCCATAGCCGGATCTTGTTTAAGTGCTATGTCCTTCAGAATCCTCACTGTCTCAGGCCAAAGTCTAGTGAGAGAATCCACTGTGTGCATAACCTGACCAGAATATCAGTGCAGTTTGCCTGTCATAAATGTTTAAACATGACCATAACCTTACAGTCTGCCCTCTTTATACATCTACGGGCATTATCGCTGTCTGTGCTCTCCCTGATGGGTTGTACACGGCCTTGTGCCACAATGGGTTATAGGAGAAGACAGATATAGAGTTTATGTAGTACCTTACCTATTGATAACCAGTAAACTCAAGGCTGTATTTCATCTATGGTCCAATATGTGTGGAGTAAACAAGTCTAATAACAAACTACTAATGTTAAAAGAGACGTTATGCTACACAAACAGCTCTGTGTGTGGACTACAATGGACACAATCATACTTATTTCTTTCAAGGTTTTTCAATTCAATTTTTGAAATGCAGTCTGACATTTTCAAGGATATATATCTCTTTTGTCCTTAAGAACATGTGATAAGCTCCAAGTATTTGTGATACAAAGAAAACGTGGATTAATGAAGGTTACTGCTGAAAAACATATGAACTAGCCTCTCCATGTATGGGCATAACTGGCCACTCTTGTACGCACTCTCTACGCAAATCTAGTGAGCATATGAGGTGATGGCACCAGGCCAAATTACAGGTCAGATCTGTGGTGAGGCGACTCTGCTCAGAGTAAAAATGCATTCTCTTTGTTTAAAAAAAAACACCATAATGAACTACATGCTAGATAGATAAGTTTAATGCTATACTGCGGAACATTCCGGGCAAAGGCTCTATTTGTGGTTTCAGCTTCCTGTTATATGGTGACAAGATGCAACATTTTGTTTTGAATTGTTAATCACAATGGCAACAGTCCTAACTTTTCATCATTGTGAAACCCATGGATTGTTTTATATTTTTGTGATTAACTAAAACGTGCTCTGTCGAAACAGTAGCCAATTAGACTCTTTATTCAACAGCACAAACTCAGCTTTATCCCCTTCTCTACATATCTCACAGCCCCCTCTGCACACAGTGAGCCTACACAGTGAGCCTACACAGTGAGCCTACACAGTGAGCCTACACAGCTACTCTACATGGAAACACCCTGTACCTTGTCTGAAGGTGTAGATGGTGTCACTGGCCGACAGGTTGGTGCTGGTGACAAAGTTTTCGCGATTTGATGCCTCGACCTCGACCCGGGACCAACGCTCCAGGTTACCGTGGAAACCGCTGACCTCTCCCGTCGGCATGGTGATGTTGGTCACACGGCCCTCTGAGTTGTATCTGAATGAGTGAAATGCATACAGCATTACTTTCATTGTATTTATAGTAGGGTATGTTAAAATTTGGCCTTGCTGTATATTTTCTAAAAGCTCCATGTTCTCTGTACTATACATTCTGCCCTCACAGAGGTCGTTAACAATAATCCTACTTTTCCAACCCGTAACATAGAGAAGGGAACAGTCTGTTGAAGGTCAACACAGGTTTCAGTGAAATATACTCTTTTTACAAAATGTTCAAAAATCCCCTCTCTAGAAATACATCAAATCAGAAGAATGTTGCTCTTTTTCAAAACTCATTTTACCAGCACGTTTTTATGTTCAGACAAAAGGGATCACATCCAAAAGGATTTCACAGTAATTCACAAATGCAATACATTTTTTTAGATGTTTCACACAGATATAAAAGGCGCTGTACCTAATTTTACGGTGTTAAGAGCGTGAAAAATAGAGTTTGTTCATTTTAAACGGTTTACAGAGGTCCAAAATGATTCCTCACTTACCTTATGAATTTGGAGCATGCTAATTATTCACCGCAGTGAAGCGCTTTATAAGTGTTTATAAGCCCTTTTTGCAGCACTCAGAGACCAGAGCAGACTGTTGAGTCACGGTAATGCCCACTAGTGTGCAAACCATGCACTTCCTTATTCAATGACATTAAAACACTTTACAATTAGATGCTGACAGTAGCCTCCACAGTGGACTTGTTTTGACCTCAACAGTTACTTATACAATATATCTGTAATGGGGCAAGACACATTTTGCTCAAATACATGGAAGAAAATCAGGTACAGGCCTTTAACTTAAATTTTGGAGCATGACTGAAAATCTCCAAGACGAAAAAAGATTTAGAACCTCACATCCACAATACTTCTCGTCTTGAACACTACAACACTACAACATATCCCGTTCATTGCTAAACATTGTTCAGCACCTTTACCTGTTTATAGGGGTTGTTTTGCATTGTGTTTGTATGATAAAAACAGAAGTATACATATTGTGAAGGATGTACATGCAGAACACTGTGATAAGCCTTGCATTGACGCTACTGGACACAATAGTACAATGTCCCATACACACTATACGCTTTTCTCTCCTTTTCATCGCCCAACAGCAGCCTGGAGTAAGTGTCACACATGATTTATAAGTGTAATTACCCAGCGGTGGAGTAGCAGACAGTGGCTTGGCATTGGTGAATAATGCATTCACATGTGTTTAAGTGGACCCGGTGTGCCAAGCTAAACATGCTACTGGTACAGAGGCAGTATATGTCCTTTATCTAATCATGCATTTAGGCAGTGCCAGTCTCTCTCTTACTATAGTGAATAATGGGGTAGGTCCAGCAGCTACCAGCAGATGGCACTCACACTTCATATCATAATTCATCACATTACATTGCACAGGACACAGTGAATCAAGGTACTGTAGCAACTATTATCCATTTTAAGCTAACACATTTGCCCAAACACGAAACAAATAGAAATGTATTAACTACTTCATTCGACTGCAGTGCTCCGTCTATGTCTTGTTCTTTTAACAATGATTTATTAAACGCTAGAGGTTAATGCAATTCAGCCAGCACCGTCCATTTGGTGGAGAAATTACTAGCAAGAGTTTTGGACTAGTAGATCTTTGGATATGTGTTAAAGTACCGCATTGTCACGCTATCAACATTGTTAAAGATATTGTCAAAATAAAATTAATGCAGTTTCTTGATATAGAGGATGTGTTTTCAAATTCCATTAATATATCTTCCGTAAGATATATTTTAAGGTTGTTTATTCAAGCCTTTTCTGTACTAAGCCTATATATCGAAGAAAGCTGAGATGTGACCTTGGTGTGCAAATTTAATTACCTTATTTGTGCTGTTGAGTTCACTTATATAAAGATAAATACAACAAAATACAAAAAAGAAGTAAACCTAGAAAAAAAGAAAAAAACAAAAAAAAACCCAAAAAACGCATATTGCTAGTTCCAGTTACTTAATGACTAAACAGTGAGCTGCCTAAAGTAATTTACCACATGGTAGAGGAATGTTGTTTTGAAGCAAAATTTGCATATTCAGTATATTGTTTAAAAACAAAAATCAAACTCAAAAAGTAAAAGTATGTTTTTTTTTTATGAACTAATTAAGTACTTCAAGTTCTTTTCTTTTTTTTCAACTCCATGAACTCTTATTTCAAATAGATCAACTGACCAAAACACTAGCATTTCAAAATTAAGCAGACAAAACAGTTACATTAAAGTGTAGGACGACACTCACTCATAAACTGTAGTCCAGCTGTTTTCGTCACTCTTGGTTGCCAGGAGACCGGTGTTGCCATGGTAGGAGATGTGGGCGATGTCGTGTCCTTGGGCGGATACCTTCCTCAGAGTGCCGCTGTTACTGAGGGAGAGCCAGTACACCTGTCCCCCAGGTAGAGCCAGCCACAGGGGCACTCCATGGGCATCGCGCCGCACCTGCAGCCCCTGGCCGTCCCGGGACACTGCCCCTGACAGCTGCCCGTCTGTGCCGTACGTGAAGTTATACAGGAAGTGCCCGGTGATCAAGTGTTTGGTGTACAAGTGAGAGCCGTTCTGCAAATGACAAGTACGTCATGTAAGTAGAGACAGAGTTTCTTCATATTCATCATCGGAGCAGCAATCAGTGAAAATGTGTTTTGTTCATACATATTTGTGTCAAGATACAAGAATTTTAAAATCTGAATCAAAGCTAAAGACAAGGCTTGATACCAAATACATATATTTTTCAACACAAAACAATAGAAATGTCTTTAATTACCATGTGGTCTTATAGTAATTCCAAAAAAAAGTAAGACCAATACTGTTCACTAAAGGTCAGATTTTTTGTCCCATTTATGTTATTTTTCTCAGTATCAATACTAGTATTGACTAGTATTGAATTACTTTTACCACCCTATTGCATATATACAGTATAGAACATGTTGTATGACATGTTGTTGTGATATCTCAACTAAATAAACAGAAAATAAATAGAAAATTGTAATTTATAGCT
>JACM01027857.1:0-19997 GCA_000787095.1 Periophthalmodon schlosseri | reverse complement strand
GGAAAAAAGGGCACATTCCATGTGCTGTGTATTTGTTGAAATGATCCTAAACCCCAACCCGCCAAAGCAAATAAAGCATCACTTATTTGTGTTGGCGGGTTGGGGTTTTATGGATCTGCGGGTACAGGTTTTGGGCAACGGGCCTATCTAACAGGCCTATTCACCGCCACCGGTACACGTCCACTACTCTCTACTTACTTTCTTCTTCAAATTTCTTAATTTGTGATACACATAGATTTCGGCAGCGTCATGTAGCCATTTTGGTACAAATGAAAAAAAACCTTGTACTCGCTAATGTGATCTGCAGCTGTCCATACAAAGGGCTGACAGCATGCAGCTCTTTGTTGTGATGATGTTTACGGTGCACCGCAGTTTTCTAACACGGAGGTCAGCAGACTTGTTTCTTTTATTAAGTAATTTTAGATGAATATTGTGACTTAAAATGTGCAAATTATAACATAATGATCCATGGGTGTCATAGATTATAACTATATAGCAGACACCAGCACAGTATGTCTTCTTTACACTTACATACACCATGTTTGAGTAATCCTGTATTGTTCTGCATTCAAGGCTTGAGTGGTCAAAACAATTCTGTTTTCACCTACCCCCTATCTTCAAACAAAGCTCTCTACTTACTTGCAATTATTTTAATTCAAGTCCGAGTCATACAAAAGAAAAAACAAAAAGACAACTGAATTCTGTCAATTGGGAAAAAGTTTTGGCTGAATACGTGAATACCTCATCTAAGAGGCTTCTTCAGGTCTGACCACATAGACTGTATATATAAATGGACATAGCTAACCAGCTAGCCGCCATGTTCCAAATAGGAAATGAGCATGGGTGCAATTCGGCTCCATCAGCTCTGGAATTCACTTTCTACTGAAAAACTGCCGCCCTTCTCTCTGCGAGTGTTGCTGTCAGTCATCATTTTGGTCTTAAAATGTTCATATTAAATAACTTTACTCTACATGATCCTGGTGTTTTTATTTGGCTACTTGGTCCGTAAATCAAGATATGAACATTGATATCAGACCAATCAGGCGCCCACTTTCCCCGAGGTTACTTCCGCTAGAGTTAGCAACATGTTTGATTGACAGCGCTGCTAAGCGCCAGCCCCTTGTCAACCCGCGGTGCAGGCGCCCACTTTCCCCGAGGTTACTTCCGCTAGAGTTAGCAACATGTTTGATTGACAGCGCTGCTAAGCGCCAGCCCCTTGTCAAACCCGCGGTGCAGGCGGGAAGGGGCGTTACCTTCACCAGCCTCGCTCTGGACTGGTTGGAACTCTTTGGTTGCTATGATACTCAGAGTTGGAATTCGAAATATGGAACTCGGCTTCAAAAATCGCCCCATAACTGCTCTAGCCTCGATGAGCTTCATTTGACTGGAGCCGAACGCTATGGGTGACGTCACACTCCCTTGGTTCACTTCTTGATACAGTTTATGAGTCTGATGGGATACAAGTCACTGTCGTATATTTGTGAACTGTGCCTGAGTCATATTTATAGATCACTCATTAGGGTATTGAACAAAAGATAAATAGTGTTCTGATGTGTGAAAAACACTGTGAGAACACTGAGAAAATGTACTTTAATCTTGCCAGAGATACACTTGTACTCAGGGACCTGTATTGGCGATCAGTATTGGTATTAAAACTGAAAAATGTGTCCTGGTGCATAGTAGTCATTCTTATATCTTCATTCTCAGTCTACCGGGCACCATTCTCTATTCATCTTATTCCGGAAGTTACTGTGGGCGCCGCCTTTGTCATTTGGGTTGTTTTTTGCATGGGGCTACCAAGCTTGACAGCAAATAAGTTCTATACGGACTACAAAGCCGTTTTAAAGCCTCCTGGAGAATCAGTGCAGTGTTGACTTGTTGGTGCACATGTACATAGAACTTTTTACACAAATCAACCTACTTTATCTCATATTTTTGTGGCTAAACTTTTCTAAAATTCTCCATTAAAATGAATCGGAAGTGCCACCACAAAAAAAGTGTGGTTTAGTGGCATTTAGAGGCAAGAGTGGGCGGGGCGGAATAAGGTCATTACAGGCTAAAACTCCATTTGCATTGTTCCTGTCTGTGCTCACCAAAACCCACACGCTCCATCTGACTGTCACAGCAGCACGCTTCACCTGACACCGTGACAGAGCTACACTAGCATTTCACAGCGTTACAAAGCCCTTTTGCACCATTCTAACCTCCTCATATGCTAACCCACGCTCTCCCTGCTTTATTTTGGGAGCATGCTAAACGGAATGAGCCATAACCAAAGTACGTCCTGGGCTCTGAACGTGGCGTGACTGTTTAACATGGTTACAGTCAGGCACGCACACACACACACACACACACACACACACACAGAGATCAGCCTCATGTTTCACACTTGTACACAACAGAAAACAGGCAGATATGTTGCAATGGAACTACACAGGGCAAAACTAAAGGAGCTGTGCGCGGGCAGATGTACAACAGATACAGTTTTTTATGATGACACCTCTGCATCACTATTTTAGAACATAAAAGGTTGATATTACACAAAACTGAACTAGTATTGAGCATTTTGCATATACTCAGTACACCACTGTTAAAGAGGGCATATTACACTTCTATGGGGTATTAGGTGTTAACACATATCATATTTAGATCACGATGTTACCTTTAAAAATGTTTTGAAAATGCTATATTTGCCGAAAACAATGTATTAGCAAGTTTAACAAGTTTCAGTTTTGTTTTTGAAGTCAGTCCCCCTTCATAGCGCTATCAGAACACAATCAGCGTACATCCCATTAAAGAAACTACTGTACATCACATCAAGTTTGTGAAGTTGCAGTGTATTGTACCCCAGCACCTGCAGCCAATCATAGATCAGTGCTAGTGCAGCCTAGTAGTACCTTTTTTTTTATATAGTTAGAGGGCACGGCTATTTACAAGTGAAAAATACTTTTTTTTTTTTTTTTTTTTATGTAAACATGGTTGAAAAATCTAACAATTCAAAGTTAGTGATTGGTGATACAGTGATTTTTGTTTCGATCTGATACCAAGTAATACTATGGCAAGTGTTGTGGTATCGATCCGTTATGGATACCAATGAGTTTTGTGTTAGAATGGTTTGAAACTCCTCAACAATAAAGAATGCTCCATGTTTAATGTGAAATCAAGTGAAGTGTGTTTGACCTAAGTGGTATGAGGAGACTGGCCTAATCCTGCAGAGATATTAAGGACAATGTCATGCTTCATTAGACCCACTCTTAATCCTGTTTTTTAGCAGAAACACGACCTTTACAGGGCCTTCTGTAATCCTCACAGCTCAAACTTACATTTACACTTACAGTTTGACAAAGTGGCAGTTTGTGAAGAAAAGTTTGTAAAAAGTTGTGTGTGTATGTGTATATGTATGTGTATGTGTATGTGTGTGTGTGTGTGTGTGTGTGTGTGTGTGTGCGTGTGTGTGTGAGTGAGTTTGTGCCTTCTGTGTAAATGCTCTTGACCTCACACAGCTCTTGACATGTCACTCGACCCAGGCTCTGCTCTGCCTGATGAGCTGAGAGCACTCACTGTCAGCTACAGACAAACTATATCTGCAGTGTATTATACTCTTTATGTTGTTTAGATACAGAGGTTCTCAAAATTTTGAGGCCAGAGACCCCTTATTGGTAAAAAAAAAATATCCCATCATCCTCTGCTGTAAAATTCAGAAGTTCAAACCATGTTTATAACTACGTTTGCATTAAAGATAAATTTCTCATAGTCCTTATTTTGTTGGTGTAGTTGTTTCCATCAAAAATTACATGGGATTGTACATCATAAGAAATTGTTGTATTTAAGTAATGAGCAACTATAGTAAAAGCCAAAGTTAAATCTGTCAAACTGTCAAAGTTGTAGGAGTTAAGATGTTTCGCTGCTCATCCAAGCCGTTTCTTCAGTTCTGGTCAGATTACTGGTGGACACTGCCTTATATCTATTTGAAGTATAAGGCAGTGTCCACCAGTAATCTGACCAGAACTGAAGAAGCGGCTTGGATGAGCAGTGAAATGTCTTCACTCCCACAACTTTTTGTTCAGTTGACAAATTTAACTTTGGCTTTTACTATGGATCAGACCTGGACAACTGAGGGATTACACAGACATAAGGAGCAACTGTTATCACAATTTTTTGAGGACCCAACACATGGCCCAGGGACCCCCAGGGTTTACAAGTATTAAATAATCACAACACACTAAAGGCATTGTTTCTCTGTATTGTGCTGCTTGTGTTTGTGCTTTGAACATCTGCCTTGTTAAAATTATGTGAAGCATGCTGTTCCTAGTCTATTTGCTGCCATTTGAGTGCATACCGACAGTACGAAGCCTGCGCTTTTGATGGATTAAAAAGGGTATTATTATAAATGATGACCCTGTGTTGCCAGAGCCTTAGCCTGCAAATAGAGGACACACACAGGTTTTTATCATTCTCAGTATATGGACAGGCCATGCCTCATGTGAAAGCTCCAGAATTCACTCACTAAGCTGCAGAGGCTGCACTAGCACGGATTAATGATTGACTGCAGGTGTTGGCACACCTGCCAGGGCGGAGTCAGAGACGCACCTGGAGGGGTGGAGTTTGAAGTGCATGTCAGACAGCACTAAATCAGACAGCCTCAGGCTAGCTGTTTATTTGCCTTTAGGTCTCCATAGAAAAGCATGTATTATTTAACGTTTTATTGTTTGTTTATTGCTAATACTTTGCCATTTAACTCTTTAGTCTTTGTATGTCCTCTTGTGCCTGCTCTGGCTAGCATTAGCAACAGGTTTGATTAAGCACCCACACTGCAGAAACCAGCAATGTTTTGATTTTCAGCATTAAATGGTAGTACTTTCTTTTATATTCCCATGTGGCCTTATATCTGTGTAATCCCTCAGTCGTCCGGGTAGGTTCCATTCTGGTCCATGGGCGTGTACTAGTCTTGGTCTTATACTTGTCTTATACAGTTCAAGATCAAAGCTGTTCAGGAAAGGTTCATTTCTGTCCTGTGAATGTGATTTTTTAATATGCTCAAATGAATAGCCTGTCTAGTATTGAAAATCAGAAACTAATCGATACTAAAACTAGTTTCGATTAGTTTCTGATTTTCGACTTTTGACGACCCTAGTCCAAACTCTGCTGCTTTAAAAACAAATGACGCAAGAGTTTCTTTCCTTAGCCAACTCATCCACTCATGCAATACTACACTTAGCCCAGTCATGTTCGTACAGTACAACATTAAGGCTATTAATCATTTTCAAATCGTGAAGGCTGCAATTATTTTGATGATAGAATGTTATCTGCAAAAAAATAAAATATCCTGTTTTATCTTTATAGAAAAATCTTGCTGTACCTGTAGTTTAGACCTTTTTTTTTGTTGTTTTTTACCAATATCATGCAGCCCTGTACTACATTTGTGTAGTGTAGATTCCACCAGTGTCCAGTGAATGGGGCATTAGTTGTCCTGTGTACATGTACCGTGTGTGGGTGGTGGTACTCACGGGCAGCTGCTTCTCCAGACAGTTGTTGAAGTTCTTGAGCTGGTTGGGCTTGAGTTTCTTCAGAGGGATGCGTGTCTCACCAATGAACTCGTTGTGTCGGAACTTGTCCTCGTCACACACAGAAATCCTGCACAGAAGCACTCAGGAGTCACGTGGTATCGGGAACAAGATCGGTTACACTTTTAACAGTCTTGCATGAACAAAGGCTTAAAGTGCATATGACGGGTTATTTCACTAAAACATACTCATCGACTTCACTCAAGTTTTTTTACTTCCTGGTTGGACACAGGCAGCAGATATGAGGTATAGAGGTCCATAAATGTTATCTAGCAACCATAATGTAAACAACTGCCAAAACCTGACTAAATTACACAATAGCTATGATTAGACTAATACAAATATTTATGATAAACTGTTACATTTGTTGTATTTTTCTTGTATTGTTTTCTTCTCAAACTGCACTTAACTGATGTAAAACTATGATAACAGGTACTATCTCACCAAACCACTCAGAATTAGAAAAACATGAAAACCTGTCATATGCACTTTAATCCATAATGAAAACATTAATTAACAATGATTCAGGCTGAGTAACTGGTTAGGGTTACTCATAGAGCCCATAGATTGTATAAAGAAGTGGACTAAGGCAGTGTTCCTGAGAAGCAGGAAAGGTTCATTCCTGTCCTGTGAATGAGACTTTTTTAGTATCGATACCTGTTCAAATAGGTTTGATACTAGTGTTAGTGTAGATTAGTATCTGATTTTCGATACTTTTGGCAACCCTAGTAGGTACAGGACTGTTACCTGAGAGTCTTGCGGACCATGTCCTCATCGGTAATGCCGTAGTAGGTCAGCGTCTCACTCCACACTGGGTTGAGTGTGTTGTGCAGAGTTTTGGTTCGCAGTTTATTTGCCTGAAGAGACAAAGACAAAACAATGTGATTATGTGATAGCACAGCGTAGAGTGTTTAACAATTCCCTTTTAAATCTTTATTATAAATGAAAACAACACAACAAGCAAACGAAAGAAAAATAGATAAAATAACAACGCTAAATCAACAGAGAACCAGCAAAACCTAACCCTAAAACCAATTCTACTATTCTTCTGGCCATGCAGTTGCAGCGCAGTTGAATGTGTCTCATGGTGTTGTTGGAGCCACACAAAACTAATTACAGCGATATTAACCATAAACCAGGTCAACAAATCTGCAATCTGACAGTTACACAGCAAATTCCACATTCTGACTTGCCCATAGAATTCCATAGAATTCTGACCTGCCCCTCAGCTCAGTTTAAACTATTACATGTAACTATTACTGTTACATTTACTCAGTTACATTTACTTGAGTAACTTAAAGACATTGTACTTTTCAGAGTACTTTTCAAGCAGCATACTTTTACTTCTACTTGAGTAATATTTTTTACTGAAGTAACAGTACTCTTACTTGAGTAAAAGTTTTGGTTCCTCTTCCCACTGTGAGTAAGTACAAGTGACAAAAGCTTTATGTTGACAATATGAAATAGTTTGATCATTTGTGTTTTTTGCACCACTCCTTCAGATATGATTTAGTTTGTCTCATTTTTGTGTCTAACCTTTGAAAATACCAGATTTTATGTTTTGCCCTCCCAATTACATTCACTTTATATTACAAATCAGATGTTACATCCCAACTGTTACTTTTTAAGCTACTCTTGCTTGAGGAGGCAAGACAAGGCAAGGCAAGTTTATTTGTATAGCACAATTTGTACACAAAGTAATTCAAAGTGCTTTACAGAATAAGAAAGACATTAAAATCACAATACAACAAATTAAAACATAAATAATCACAAATAATCATCATAAAATTAACATTAAAGGAGAAGAGTGCAGAATTAAAACCTTTCAGTCATATGCACAGCTAAACAGAACCGTTTTAAGCCTGGATTTAAACATTGTCAAAGTAGAGGCCTGTCTCACATCTTCAGGAAGATTGTTCCAGGTTTTAGCCGCAGAAAACTGAAACGCTGATTCCCCATGTTTAGTCCTGACTCTGGGCACCAGCAGGAGGCCGGTCCCTAAAGTCCTCAAAGAGCGAGATGGTTCATTTGGCACTAACATGTCGGAGATGTACTTGGTGCTAGGCCATGAAGAGACTTGTACACAAGTAGTACCTTTCCCAAATTATAAGTAATTTCTTGGACCAGTACTTTGTACTTCTACTTGAGTAATGTTATTTTGAAGTAACGTTACTCTTGAGTAAAATTTTTTGGCTACTCTACCCAACTCTGCTTTTACACAAATCAAGATGTTCCTACAATTCTACAGTTCTAGTCAAAGCTTCAACAGCAGATCAACATCCTCCTATGTGAGTCTGTCCCCTCTGTGTGAGATGTACTCCAATTTCAAAAGCTGTCCAAACTCTCCCAGAGGAAAAAACAAAAACTCAAATGTGTCAGCGACGGCGTTCTCAGACACAGTTGTGGAGTGGCGCTCAGGTTAACAGTGCATTTATCTGGAGTGACAGGCAGAGAGCATACACTGCGCTAGCATCCACTCTCAGCTCCTCTGTCTCATTCACAAAGTAACTGCTTTGAAGCGAGGGCAGCTGTCAGGTAGGTTACCACAAGCGCACACGCTTTAGTCCTCTGGGACAAAACTGCAACCAGAGAAAGGTTTACAATCACGGCAAACATGAATGTGACTGACACCAATGCATCTGAGAGGAAATGTTTGATGAAGAAGCCAAACGCCAATAAAGACGGCGGTCACAAGACATGGAATCAGTGTTGTCACTAAAATTTTAAACTGGAGTCTGATACGGCAATGATAAGTAAAAACCCTCTTTATTTAGACAATAAAATGTGATTTTCAACATTAAATCATAGTACTTTCTTTTATATTACCATGTGGTCATGTGTAATCCCTCAGTCGTCCAGGTAGGTTCCACAGTGGTCCATGGGCTTATACTAGTCCATGTGGACTAATACTTGTTCTGATGCAGCTCAAGATCATTCTAAAGCTGTTCAGGAAAGGTTCTGTCCTGTAAATGGGACTTTTTTAGTATTGATACCTGCTCAAATGAGTATCTAGTTTCGATACTAGTTTTCGTACAGATTAGTGTCTGATTTTCGATACTTTTGACAACCCTATGTAATCAATCAAAATAACAAACATCTAGTGAAAATAACTCAAAATCAAACATCAAAATCGGGCTTAACAATTTGGGAAAAAGATCTCATTTATTTATTTATTTATTTTTTTCTGACAATCATTGCAATTTTGATTAGATTTGTGATTTTAATCATTGATTTTGTTCAAATTTCATATTTTAAATATGTCTAGAAGAATTGACAAAAAGACTGAAATATAAACTGACAAAATTAATTAAGAATCACATTTCAGAACATTTGTACAGATCTAAACTACAGTTTTAGATACTAGATTCCTAATGTTCATATGACATTTTAGAGTACTTAACTTCCAGAGGTGGGTAGAGAAGCCAAACATTAAACGTTACTTTAAAATAATATTACTCAAGTGGACATACAAAGTAGTGTTCCAAGAAATGTCTCAAGTAAGAGTAAAAAAGTATTTGGGGAAATTATTACTCAAGCAAGAATAACTGTCTGGACGTAATATTTGATTTCTAATTTGAAGTTAATGTAATTGGAAGGATAAAGCATTAATTAATGCTCAAAATCTGGTCCTTTCAAAGCACAGACACAAAAATGAGACAAACTAAATCATATCTGAAGGAGCGGTGCAAGATAACATCATTTTATATTGTCAACATAAAGCTTTTGTCACTTGTGGACAACTTGTGGACTCACAGT
The DNA here is from genome assembly GCA_000787095.1 of Periophthalmodon schlosseri. Lineage (NCBI taxonomy): Eukaryota > Metazoa > Chordata > Actinopteri > Gobiiformes > Gobiidae > Periophthalmodon > Periophthalmodon schlosseri. Next base: position 10,677 of record JACM01027857.1, on the reverse strand, counting down.
GGGAAGGGTAGCCAAGACTTTTACTCAAGTCAGAGTACTGTTATGTAAGTAGGAGTAAATGTATGCTACTAAAAAAGTTACTCAGGTAAATGTAACTGAGTAAATGTAACTGAGTATTATCCATCTTTGACAATTCCAAAAAAAGTCCAAATATTCTGAGGAGGTGGTGGAGGAGAGTGAGATGTTCTGAGGAGGTGGTGGAGGAGCATGAGATCTTCTGAGGAGGTGGTGGAGGAGAGTGAGATATTCTGAGGAGAGTGAGACGTTCTGAGGAGGTGATGGGGGAGAGTTTAGGTGTTCTGAGAAGGTGAGGGAGGACAATGAGATGTTCTGAGGAGGTGATAGAGGAGAGTGGGATGTTCTGAGAAGGTGATGGAGGAAATGAGATGCTCTGAGGAGGTGGTAGAGGAGAGTGAGATGTTCTGAGGAGGTGGTGGAGGAGCATGAGATCTTCTGAGGAGGTGGTGGAGAAGAATGAGATATTCTGAGGAGAGTGAGACGTTCTGAGGAGGTGATAGAGGAGAGTGGGATGTTCTGAGAAGGTGATGGAGGAAATGAGATGCTCTGAGGAGGTGGTAGAGGAGAGTGAGATGTTCTGAGGAGGTGGTGGAGAAGAATGAGATATTCTGAGGAGAGTGAGATGTTCTGAGGAGGTGCTGAAGAAGAGTGAGATGTTCTGAGGAGGTGATGGAGGAGAGTGAGATGTTCTGAGGAGAGTGAGCTGTTCTGAGGATGTGGTGGAGGAGAGGGAGATGTTGTGAGGAGGTGGTGGAGGAGAGTGACATATTCTGAGGAAGTGGTGGAGAGCGAGATGTTCTGAGGAGGGGGTGGGGGAGAGTTTAGATGTTCTGAGAAGGTGATGGAGGACAATGAGGTGTTCTGAGTAGGTGGTAGAGGAGAGTGGGATGTTCTGAGAAGGTGATGAAAGAAAATTAGATGCTCTGAGGAGGTGGTAGAGGAGAGTGAGATGTTTTGAGGAGGTGGTGGAGAAGAATGAGATGTTCTGAGAAGAGTGAGATGTTCTGAGGAGGTGGTGGAGAAGAATGAGATATTCTGAGGAGAGTGAGATGTTCTGAGGAGGTGCTGAAGAGTGGGATGTTCTGAGGAGGTGATGGAGGAGAATAAGATGTTTTGAATAGGTTGTGTAGGAGAGTGAGATATTCTGAGAGTGAGATGTTCTGAGGAGGTGATGGAGGAGAGTGAGATGTTCTGAGGAGAGTGAGCTGTTCTGAGGATGTGGTGGAGGAGAGGGAGATGTTGTGAGGAGGTGGTGGAGGAGAGTGACATATTCTGAGGAAGTGGTGGAGAGCGAGATGTTCTGAGGAGGGGGTGGGGGAGAGTTTAGATGTTCTGAGAAGGTGATGGAGGACAATGAGGTGTTCTGAGTAGGTGGTAGAGGAGAGTGGGATGTTCTGAGAAGGTGATGAAAGAAAATTAGATGCTCTGAGGAGGTGGTAGAGGAGAGTGAGATGTTTTGAGGAGGTGGTGGAGAAGAATGAGATGTTCTGAGAAGAGTGAGATGTTCTGAGGTGGTGGAGGACAGTGAGATGTTCTGAGGAGGTGATGGAGGAGAGTGAGATGTTCTGAGGAGAGTGAGTTTTTCTGAGGATGTGGTGATGGAGAGGAAGATGTTGTAAGAAGGTGGTAAAGGAGAGGGAGATGTTGTGAGGAGGTGGTGGAGGAGAGTGACATGTTCTGAGGAAGTGGTGGGGAGTGAGATGTTCTGAGGAGGTGGTGGAGGAGAGGGCTATGTTGTGAAGAGAGTGAGATGTTCTGAGAAGAGTATGATGTTCTGAAGAGGTAGTGGAGGAGAGTGTGAGGAGGTAGATGGTCTGGCTATTTTATGAATCACATTATCTAGTGTTATTATCTCCATTGTAATAACAGGGTTCTCCAAAATGAGCCTCTCTGATTGGCAGCATTCCCAGCTACCAGCATCTCACCAGAACATCACATTATAGAGTCATATTCAAGTCCCACATCAATATGCAAATTGCTGCCTCATCATGTTGTTTTATTGCATGATTGGAGGATAATGAATAACCCACTGTTCTGCTGGAGGCTTGTCAAAATAAGGACGAGAGGAATCTGTCATTGTCTCAGTTTTGTGTTTGAATGAAGCAAACGTGTAATTATCTACTAACATGATGCATATTCATCTGTGACAGCCCATTTGTAACAGCAAGTGTCAGGGAAGCATGGAACTAAAGCTGGTCTAAAAAAGGACTAAACAAGAACTTTACCAGGTTTGAACTACACGTGTACCTATTAGGGATGCACTGATCCAGCTTTTTCAGTCTGATACCGATTCTTGGAATCTGAGTATCAGTCGATACCCGATATCAGCTGATACTGTATAAATTTTATCTGTCCGATTTTAGTGCTATGCATAAAATAACTCAGTTAAACCTCTTTAGTGTTACTCATAAACACCAGTTGCCTCCATTAGCAATTGCTAATGATGCTAACAATATATTTTATTATAACAATATATTTTCATCCAATAATATGGCCTATGTTGGCTTTATTGGTCTGCACGCATTTTTTTCTGATGGAGGCTCCCTTCCTGATAGTCTCTAGTCCATGGAATGGCATTAAACAGATTTATTTAGCATAATAATTATTTCCATTTCTCAAAAATACCTTGAAACACATGCATTCTTACTGCTAGCATGTTTACAGATCTGACCAGTAACTTGGCCTGGTAGTGTCACCTACTTCTCTCAAAGATAAATAAGCTTAATGTCATACTGTGGAACATTTCAGGCAAAGGTTTATCTCCCTGGGCTTGGATGAAAAGCCAGTGTAAATTGAACATGTGTGTACAAACACACACATGTGGGTATGGACTAGGCCCCGGTTCATGTGCACTGGCCTTTCATTCTCATGGATTACAGACAGAGCACAGCAGAGGTCATATGGAGAGTGAGATTAATACAGGCTTTAATACAGAGATGAATGTGACAGGGTTGCTTGGGTTTTCTCATACACCTCCTGGGGGTGCTTCCTGGGGGCCTTTACTTCAAAATGTAACATTCCAGATTTGTTATTTTCAGATTTGTACATGTCAAGATTTCTTCACACTGACAGATCATACAGAAGATAAACCCATAGTAATGTCCCTGAACCTTTGCTTTGGTACTGTGTCTAACTGCAGGATAACCAGATGCCCGTCCTGTTGTATAATGTACAGCCATTACTCATGGATGATCTTTAAAACTTAAATAAAACGTTAGATAAAATTTTAATGGAAAACATTACTTCAAAAAAATAACTTAAATAGAAGTACAAAGTAGTGGCACAAAATTACTCCAAAAAGAGTAAAAGTTCTGTGTCTGTCTCTCACTCTCTCTCTCTGTCTCTCACACTCTCTCTGTCTCCAGAACCCCTCCCCCGTCTCTCTGTTTCTTTCTCTCTCACTGAGTTTTTCATTGCAATGTGATAACAGTCTGTTCTCAGTCCACCCCAAAGTCAGCCTGTCCTGTCCACAGCAGCCAGCCTCTCCATCACCTCCTCATCTCCTCCTCCCCTCTCTCCCTCTCCTCCTCCCTCTCCTCCTCTCCTCTCTCCCCTCTCCTCCTCCCCTCTCTCCATCTCTCCTCTTCCTCTCTTCTACCATCTCCTCCACCCCTCTCCTCCTCCCCTCTCCTCACCTCTCCCTCTTCCCCCCCCTCCCCTCTCCTCTCTCCTACCATTTCCTTTGACCCTCTTATCCTCCCTTCTCCTCATCTCCCCCTCCCCCTCTCCTCCTCCCCTCTCATCTCCTCCTCCTCTCTCCTCATCCCACCCTCATCTCCCCTCTCTCTCCCCCTCTCCCTCTGTCCTCCTCCTTTCTCTCCCTCTCCTCCCTCTCTCAATCCTGAATCTCTCCTCCTCTCTCCTTGTCCCCTCTATCCCTCTCCTCCCCTCTCCACTCTTCCCCTCTCCCCTGTCCTCCTCCTCTGTTTCCCTCTCCTCCCTTCTCTCAATCTCTTCCTTCTCTCCCGGAAAACATTACTTCAAAAAAATAACTTAAATAGAAGTACAAAGTAGTGGCACAAAATTACTCCAAAAAGAGTAAAAGTTCTCTCTCTGTCTCTCACTGTCTTTCTGTCTCTCACTCTCTCTGTCTCCAGAACCCCTCCCCCCTCACTGTGTATCTTTCTCTTTCACTGCATTTTTCATTACAATGTGATAACAGCCTGTTCTCTGTCCACCCCAAGGTCAGCCTGTCCTGTCCACACCAGCCAGGGATACCCCCTCTCTCCATTGCTTCCTCATCTCCTCCTCTCCTCTCTCCTCTCCTCCTCCTCTCCTTTCTTCCTAACCACCCTCCATCGCCTCCTCATCTCCTCCCCTCTCCCCCTCTCCTCCTCCCCTCTCTGCTCTCCTCCTCCCCCTTTTTCCCTCTCTCTCTCCCCTCTCTCCAGCTCTCTCCTGCCATCTCCTCCGCCCCTCTCCTCCTCCTCTCTCCTACCATCTCCTTCAACTCTCTTGTCCTCCCCTCTCCTCATCTCCCTCCTCCCCTCTGCTCCTTCCCTCTCGTCTCCCCCCCATCTCTCCCTCTGTCCTTCTCCTCTCTCCCTCTCCTCCCCTCTCTCAATCTCTCCCCCTCTCCTCTCCTCTCTCCTCTCTTCCCCTTTCCCCCTGTCCTCCTCCTCCCCTCTCTCAGTCTCTCCCTCCTCTCCTCCTCCCCTCTCCTCTCCTCCACATATGTCTGTGGTGTAAGTGGATTGTTGGCACGATGATACAGGACAGCAGGGCTCTGTTGAATTGTAATTTAAAAGGTTTGGTTTGAGGCACACATACAAGAGTTTAGCTTGTACCACATCTAATCCATAACACAGACAAAACGCGTGTTTGCAATGCTCAACAGACATTCATCCTACACCTCTTACCTGTCTCCATGAAGATACCTAAAAGTGACATAGTGCAACTTAAAATGGGACTAAACCCTGCCCCTGCAGCCAGATGTCAATGAGAAACACCTGGCTGTAAACATGACAGTCTTTCACTATGTCCTCAACTACGTGAAATTGCAGTCAATTGAGTGCATTGAAGGGTGCACACACTTACATTTAGGTGTTTTTGACCAGGAAGCTGAAAATTTACCTTGTATGTTCTAAAGTTGCCATGAAATGACTAGGAACAGTAGATAATCCTATTAAAACACCATATACAGTTTAGCAGTAGAAAATCCTTGGACCTAGTTCCACTTTAAAAGCTTATCACACAAAACTCTTGCATTTGTCTCTTGTTTGAAGTCTCCCCTGGTGTAAATACATTTGGGGTATATTTTGATGTAGGAGCAGATTGTCTTTGCAGATTTAAAATCTCAATATTACAGGAACCATGTGCAGTTACTGTAGGGTGCACAAATCAGACAGCACGAAAATTCAAAGCAGCTCCAGTTTAGACCACATACGCTGAAGATTAAAGAAACCATATTATGCTTTAATATCTAAGCATGCAAAACATGCAATATTGAAATTCCCAGTTTTGTGACATCACAGGTAAAAGCCCGGAGGTCTCCTTAACTGTTTTAAGTCCAATCAAAATCAGAGCATTTCTGTTTTGTTTTTTTTATTTTAAGTTGAAATGTCAACGCAAAAGCACTCAAGAGCCTGTTTAAAGGCCAGTAACAATACAATAAATGTATAATATTTGTATTTTAAGCTAAATATTCTTTAGATTTGAGCCATGTTATGAAGTCACTGCACTGTTAAGACATGTTTTATTTCAGTCACATGTTTGAGTGAGCTATATATCTCTACTTTATACTGTAAGCCCAAAAAAACAAATGCTGTACATAGCTCTGCTACTTCTCCTACCCCCTCCCACTTCAGGAAGCAGGAGGTGCTCTACATCCACTCTGCTCCAATTCTGGTCCACTGTTTCCATAGTAAGAGTAAGTAAGTGAAAAGCTCCACCAATGTAAGAAATGTTCAACACTATTATTCATTTTTTATTTGGTTTGGATGAAAAAACAAAAGAGGGTGCAAGGATTCTGAAAGTATGATTTCCGTTATAATCAAATCTCTTTACTATTAAAACGTGTTAAATACTGTGCATTACAGATATTGAGATTAACTTATTTCTCAAGTAAAAATGATAGACAGACTTATTTTAAGATGTCTTCACTGCAACCAGCTCCTTCAGTTACAAGCTGCAGCTATCTGTTTACCTGTGACAAGAGGCTCCTGTAACCAATCTTTTCAGTGACTGCATGCAATCTTTTTTGTGACATATTCTCCATTCCTGTAAACAGTTAAAGGTATCTCCATTTATGACCTTGTATGGACAATATGTTAAAGTAGTTTAAGTTCATGTAAACTGAGCATTCTATAGTACCTTTCCCAGTGTATATATACAGGCTCCTTTGTGAAAAAAAAAATTAAAAAAAACCCCAAACAAAACACACACAATTGCATGTGCCTGCTGTCTGTACCTTCACTCTTCTGATATCAGACAAAAAAAACTTCTTTTAACTCTCTGCCTGGTCTGGAATCACTTCCTTCACAATTATAGGAAGCAATTTGAATTAGACTAAAAAGAGTTAGTTAGTTGCACAGTGAGGAGAAATGGAGAGTGGTGAATTGATCAGCCATCTTACTAAACTGTGTATATGGTGTTTTAAAAAGATTATCTTCTGTTTGGCAACTTTAGTCCAAACTAGGTGCAAAGTTCGTGCTGCCTTCAGTGGCCACTGCAATTTATAGTAGTTGGTGACACAAAATACTGCTCTGATTACAGCCAGGTGCAAACACCTGGCTGCAGGGGCACAGTTTGAAGTGTGGATACATGTTAGACCAATCACACTGTTCCTTATACCCCCAGACCCTCGTCCCCCCTCACTATCTTCTTTAGACCTCCAGGTACTGCCCAGTTTAGCAGCTCTATTTGAAATGTGGTTCTGGACAGAGATTAGGTGTTTAGTCCCACTTTAAAAACACAGAGGAGCACTTGTGGATTGCTGCTCAGATGCTGAGAGGTGGAACCAATTGTTTTATCTTAAAATGTGCACAAATCAAAACACAGCTTATGTTTTGATGAGGAAACAGCTGTCCTCCAAACCCTTTGTACTATTTGACAGGATGTCAAATACAGCCCCCTCACAGTAATAACAAGGCATGTTTTAAGGTGTTTGGGGCAATAAAAGCACCTGTATCCAAGTAAAATAGGTTTAATGCCATAATGTAGAAAATTCCGGGCGAAGCAATAACATCTCCATGGAGACAAGCAGATTTTTAATTTTATTTTGCAGCATTTACAACAGTGCATATTTACAAGTGAGAAAGGAACATTAAGTGGATATAAAAAAGTGAGGGAAATATGGGATGCAAGACAGAGGTTTGTAGTTGCCAAAGCAAAGAGGTGAGTAGCAGTGTAAGAGGAGTAATGATGATGACAATGGAGATAGAAGAGAAAAAACTAAATAAAAAACAAAACAAAAAAAACAAAACTTCATAATAAGCACACACACACACACACACAGATGAATATATAATACACACATACATGTATATGTCCATAGAACAGTGAATAATCTATAATTGTGTTGCGCTGACCTGTGAGTCGCCTGTGAAGCCGATGCCAGTCGGAGCCAGACCCAAACCAAATATACCCAAGGCTCACCCCAGGATAAGACTCTGTACTGAGCGACCTGTCCATTCTATCTTCCGCTTTGTCCCATTTCCCATGTGTTTCCCTAAATAAGTGTGTATTGCATTCCCTTAGCCTTGACTGTGTACATAATTGTATTATTTATTCTTTACATTTTTGTTTTCCCCATATCTGCCTAAACTTGTGTGATGCATTAAAAATTGGGCTGGATGTGTGACATCTCCATCACCTGGAGGAGGCCACACGTTGCATCTTTAACAGAAACACATAATGGCCCTATTTAAAAAAAAATAAACATTTGGCAGCATTTACTGAGTGTGTAATATTTTGATATTTGATTATCTTGACAAATTTTTTCTAAAATTCACTGTATCTATAGATTTTTTTAAACAATTTTCAAAGCCCTTTTGGGGACTGGTGTTGTAAATTAGCCTAGGCTATAAACACTGTGAAACCTGCATCAGATTACTGTATTGTTCATCTATGTTTGTTGTATCTGTCCCTATTAAAACAAAACAAAACAAACGAAAAAAAAAAAAACTAAAACAAACTAAAAAAAAGGTGACACCAAATCTTTTTCTGCACTGCTCTGGCATCAGATTTGTCTTTTTAAACAGACTCATGAGGAAAAATATGAATTTATATCACAGATAAATAAATTTTGTTATTTTTACAAAAGTGATAAGTTAAATTGTAAACTTCACTATAACTTAACATACATTTGGCCCTTGCAATGGATTTTAAAAGTTTAATATCAGTATCAACAAATATCAGTTATCAGCCACAATAGCAAGACAAATATCGGATCTCGGTATCTGATACCAATATCCGATATTTACAGTCAATATGCAAATAGATGGAATAGATTGCTTCTTGAAATACAGTCATCCCCAAACATTAATATTTTTATGTTAAGATTAAAGCAGTCCTCTTCACATATACCTATAGCTAAATTATACACAATTGTACTTTGTTAACTATTTCAAATTAATTTTAATGTAATTTATATGTTTTCTTTTATCTTGTTGTAATTTTTTTTATATTTGTAAGGCACATTGAGTTACCTTGTGTATGAAAATGCCTTTACTCATAAAATCCATATGGGAGGATCCACCTTTTGAACTATGAAGTGAATTACCTTTCCTTTGGATTACCGCTCTTACCACTCTTATCGCTGGATTGTTTGAACAGGTAACCCCTGGCTCAGACTACATGTGGTGCAGCTGACGCAAGAATTCCAAATAACTAAAATTAACAAAAGGAGCTCAGACCATCCTCGGCACACAGCGGAGGAGCAGGAGGTGCTGTGCTAGCCTATTTTCCTTTGTCCTTGATATATTGAAAAACTTTTTTAAAATCTTGCTAAATTTAATAGCAATTGCGATAGAGAATCAGTAAAATTAATTATTTTTTTTCCCTCTTCCAGATGGGTGCAGCCTGATATGATCCATTCCGTGGTTGCCATGGTTGTGGTTGGCTGCTCTTGTGGCTGACTGGCTGGCACACTGAGCAGTTTATAAATTTTTATCTTACATTTTTAACTTAACATTTCGGGATTTTGACCAACTAAGACGTGCAACTTGTAAAGTTCAAAGGACAGAAGTTAAGAAGTTAAGACTACTGGATTGTGCGCTATGCTAGCCAGCTAGCTCTGAAGTGCTACAGACTTTTTACAACAATGCAACAGGCTTTCTACACCAAAGACGTTCCAGAGGGACTGACCTGTCTCATCACTGACTGAAACGCCAGAGAGAAGAGTGAGGCTTAGTAGAGGCTTTCCTGTTGTGTCTCCAGAGTTCACCTGGCTCCCCCTGGAGGCTGCTGTGATGCTGCAGGATACAGAGGTCACAAAGGAGGGACACTTTTGTCCTGAAGTCTGTTACGCCCCTCAAACTGCCCTGACACTAGATCTAATGACCCTACTTGCTGAGCTGCATTGAAACTTTTGTTTGAGCCTTTACTATTTTTTATTATTTAGTTTTTTACTGCGCTATGTGCTTCAGTTGCCCCTCTGGGACAGATAAAGTGATTCATGGTTGATTGATTATTCTATAGCAGTAAAATGTTGTAAAATGTAACATTGACTTATTTTGACCTTAAGAGCTGCAAGACAAATTTTGCTCAAATATATGAAAAAAGCCTCTTTAATGCTTTTACTTTGAAACTTTCTTCTAAATATAGTTCCATCACACACTGCTCTCCTGCTCACAGCAGTACAGAGAGTGTCTGTATGACACTGTGTCTGATCCAGGAGCTGGTTTAAACTCTCATTAAGAGCCCAAATCTCATCTCCACTCCAGTCAGAGACACCAGTGCACTGAGGCACAAGACTGTTCACACATTCACTTGTCTCCTCATGTCTCCCTTTTCTGAAGGGGGAGTGACTAGGGACTCAGAGCGTCAAAAAACGAAAGTGAAACTTAAACATGTTAATATCTTGTTTTCGGTGAATATAGCATTTTCAAAACAATAAAAGGTAACACGGTGATCTAAATATGTTATGTGATATACAGTGGGGCAAAAAAGTATTTAGTCAGGCACCAATTGTGCAAGTTCTCCCACTTAAAAAGATGAGAGAGGCCTGTAATTTTCACCATAGGTTCACTTCAACTATGAGAGACAAAATGAGAAAAAAAAAAAAAAATCCAGAAAAATCACATTGTCTGATTTTTAAAGAATTTATTTGCAAATTATGGTGGAAAATAAGTATTTGGTCAATAACAAAAGTTCATCTCAATACTTTGTTTTATACCCTTTGTTGGCAATGACATGTCAAATGTTTTCTGTAAGTCTCCACAAGGTTTTCACACACTGTTGCTGGTAGTTTGGCCCATTCCTCCTGCAGATCTCCTCTAAAGCAGTGATCTCCTGCAGATCTCCTCTAGAGCAGTGATGTTTTGGGGCTGTTGCTGGGCAACACGGACTTTCAACTCCCTCCAAAGATTTTCTATGGAGACGGGGACTAGTGGAGACAGAGGACAGATGAGATCTGGAGACTGGATAGGTCACTCCAGGACCTTGAAATGCTTCTTATGAACCCACTCCTTTGTGGCCCGGGCGGTGTGTTTGGGATCA
>KN474082.1:0-36217 GCA_000787095.1 Periophthalmodon schlosseri | reverse complement strand
AACTGATGGCTCTAATTTGTGTACCTTAAAGGGGCCAATTCATAGACGGTACTTAGGCTCGATAAGGAAATTGAAATGAATGACGGCAGCCCTTATCAAAGCTCTCTCTCTCTTTTCCCCGCTCTCATCCGTCCAAGAGCGAGGGAGAGGTTTCATTGCTTTAGAGGAACACCAGCGCTCCGAGAATATAAATGTAAATCTAAATGCCTTGACGCCGCTGAATGGCCTGCTCTTTATGGAATCAATAATCATATGCAGGAGCAGTGCACGAATTACTACCAGGGATTGATATGTGCTAGCTGTGTTTACATGATTCTGTGAGGGGCGTGTGCTCAGGGAGAACAGGGGAGCAAACGCATGCAGCTAAGAATGCCGAAACATGTCAAACACAGGTTTTTGCAGTAAATATAGATCGTGGCAAGATGTAATGGAGCCATCAGCAAGATCCCGCTGCCAGGGGTAAATTGTATGGACATCGTTTCAATTAAGATGCATAGGACGAGGAGTGTAATGGCAACCAAAGTGACAGTAAAACAGCGGTGTGTTTTGGATAGAAAGAAAAATCAACACAAAAAAATTAATAAAAAGGTCAGGAAATAGAAGATCATTTGTATTGGAACAGTGAGATGTGAGACAGGCCTCTACTTTGACAATGTTTAAATCCAGGCTCCAGGTTCTGTTTAGCTGTGCATATGACTGAAAGGTTTTTATTCTGCACTCTTCACTTTTAATGTTAATTTTATGATGATTATTTACATTTTGATTGGTTTGTATTGTGATTTTAATGTCTTTTAATGTCTTATTCTTTGTGTACAAATTATGCTATACAAATAAACTTGCCTTTCCTTGCCTTTAGCTACAATGAGACAAAAAAGGGCAGAAAGATGGGACAGACACTACTTTAAGAACAAAATGGTCTTTTGGTTATTCCACAGGGAACAGTGCTGGGTCCACTTGTGTTTATAATGATCATTACTCACTGTCTATTTGATCCCAAAAAGTCAAGTCCTAAAGTCAACTGCATTTGGAAGAAAGATCAGCCCATAGTCAATTAAAAGATGATGTCTTCTCTCATTAAGTGTGATAAAAGTAGACAAAACTCATGCATTTAAATTTGCTTCTTAGCCAAGCATGTGCCATGTCTATGCGTCATTATGAAGGGGTCGTGACGCACCAGAACAATGGTGCTACACTAACTACTGTTTGTTTGCTTTACATATGAATGGGCCACTTTATTTCTGGAAGTACACCAATCACTTTTGCTCCATTAAATTCTAATTAGCTGAGATAGAGCCTAAAGCCTCCCAGACACAGATAATATTGTAGAGGAAGAGAGAGGAGGGAGACGGTCTGACACAGTCCAACAATGAAACACAATGGAAGAGCTTTTGGAGATATTTTGGGAGTTAACCCGTTCACATTCAAACTGGTAAAACGTCATTTAAAAAGAACTAAATAAGTAGTTCATGAGAGTGAATGGGTTAAGAGACATTCCTATTGATTTGACCTAAGCACAGTCTCTAGTTGCTTTTAAAAGAAAAAAAGATTAGAGTTAGGATGCCAGTAATAAATAGATATAAATAGAAGTTCAGTGCAAAGCAAAGAAAATGTACAGATATATTTCAAAGACAGGACTTAAACAATGAGAACGTAAAAAATATACTATCTGGATTGGAAAGAACGATTGTAACGTATCACAAAAACTGTTTATGTCGTGTAATAGGTAGCTGCTGAAACACTCATTTCGGCAGAGCTTGTGTTGTCAGATGAAGCCATTGAGAGCCTATAGAGATGTAGGGAGAGGATGGCACTTCTGATGCAGCTCATAAAGCACCTCTCCAGTTTGGCAGGGCTGGCTCGTGCAGTTTGGTGCAGCCCGTGCCAAATGGCCATTCTGATTAATGCACCGATAATCGAGTCCATAAATAGCTCCGCTGGTCTCTGTTTTGTATTTTATGTATCTATCTTTACTGCGGCAATAACCGTTGGAGAGCTGTATTTCATGGCTGTTTCACCGCCAAAACTTCTGGCACTTAAATTCTGTCTGTTTCGCGTTCGTTACCCTCTCCATCTCACTCAGTTTGCTGCCAAACTTGGATGAAAAGCGAAAGAGCACGTTGTCCAAAAGTTTTGGCAAGAAGTGGTGGGAATACAAAGCACAATAACAAGAAGAGGAAGCTTTCATCAGACATCAAGATCTCTTATCAGCAACACCTCCAGTTTGACCAATATCTGCATCTAGACAGCATGGAAATGAGTAAATAAATTAGGTATTGAATCATTAAAGCCAGAGTACTAGTAGGATTAAGTTACGGTAAATGGTAAATAGTCACATTTCAGTAATATGCTAATGCTTCTAATTGAAACATAAACAAATGACCATTTTCAGTTCTTTACAACAATAACATGGTTTGAAACTCTGTTGTGCATAATAATTTGGAACAGTGTATTTTAGTATTTATTTTTTAAAAAATACTGTAATCATTGGGAGGTTTGTTCAGTAACATCCGAATTGTACTCCAAAGGCTGATGACTTGAAAATTATGATGACTGTCATTTATATTGACAATTTGGCAAAATCAGAGAAAAATATCATTTGCGTAATTATTTGGAACGCAGTGTATAGCGCTTTTCCACATTCAAGGCACTCAAGGCACTTTACACCAAGGACCCACTCACACATTCACACACACATTCACACACACCAGTGTACGCAGACACTGAGGGCGAGATGGGTGTGTTTTGCCCAAGGACACAACAACAGCATTCATCTGTGGGAGCTGAAATTGCACCGCCAACCTGTGGGTCAGTGAATCTGACCTCTCAGCCAACGATGTTTACGTCGAGAGCCGCCAATCTTCAGCTCAGTAGACAAACACTCTACCACCTGAGCTACTGATCTTGTGTGCGCATATACTAGATTACTTCAAAATACATCTGCAGAAGTGTGGCAGAGCAGCAAGATACAAGGACCTAGAAAGATGTGACAATGGAAGAAAAGCTTTTACCACATACACGGCACAAACGCCATCACCAAATCCCCAATGCTCCAGCAGACCTAAACTGAACCAGACCACGCAGGAGCACACATTAAAATTCTCAAGGGACAAAATAACTGTGATAAAAGTTACACAGTTCTGCATTTGCATTACAAGATACTGGGCTGCCAGGACAAGAAATGTTTAATGAACTAAAATAAATTTAAATAAGCAGATTTTTGGCCACCTGGGAGTTGAAAGAGGTCATTTAAACTCTTATCTTTGCCTGTTTTGTTTTAGCTGTCCTTAGCAGTTTGGTTTGCATGTGAAAATGGAATTACTGTGCACCTTTTGCCTAATCTCTCAACTTGACCAATTTTTAAATTACACAATTATAATTAGCTGGATAAATGTGACCACTGGGCCCCCAAAAACACAAACACAAAAAGGTAATATTATTTCTATGTGACTTTTTCTAATTTCACAAATATATTCAGAAATTGTACCACTTTGCTTTTCAGTAAGAAAATATACATCACAAGAAACAAAAAAATCGATTTAAAGGCCCTATATTACGCAAAACTGACTCTTGTGAGTTTTAAGTCATGTTTTAATGCTGTTACCTCCTCAAAAACATATCTGGAGTTATGTTTTGTTTCATTCACACATTTGAGTAACCCTTTATTATTAGTCTGTCTACATCTCCAAAGCTCAAAATGTTCTGTTCCACCTTGTGATGTCATGAAGCTGTAGTTTTCAAGTTAACAGCTCCTTTTACCTTTAGTTCAGTAGTGACTGGCTGAAATTATCCAAATGATTCTAGTGAAGGTGTATGGAGTTTTAAAACACAGTGGAGCGCTTCCTGTATTACCACATGACATCACAAGGTGGAACAGAGTGTTTTCTGTTTGAGAGAAGAACTCAGCCTCAATATGCAGGGTTTGTGTGTTAAACATGTGTGAATGAAACAAAACACAACTCCATGTCTGTTTGTGATGAGGAAACAACATTATAACATAGATCCAAAAATAGTGTCATATGGGCCCTTTAAATTTTCCATTTTCTTTGTGAGATTCATAATCATCAGTGACGGTGAAAAGGGGTTGAATTTTCAATTAGGTCCCTGGAAAAGAGGAAGCGACAGGGGCCTTTCCGAGCACAAAGACGCCCTGTGACTTGATGAATGGCCGGCCTTTAATGTTATGGGGATTAAAGATAACTTTGGGGTGATCAGCGGGTCACGTAGGCACCCCCTCTTTCAGCAGCATAATAAGTCCTGAGCTGCCACTGGCTTAATTACCCCCTTTTAAAAGTCCATCCACGTGGACCCGGAGTAAAAAATAAGAAGGCACGAGGATGAGGTGTGGGGGGCAGTGGGGGTCAGGTATTTCATTGATTACAAGGCACCATTACAGATCAAGAGAGGAGGCACTTACAGACATCCATCAAGCCGAGACTGAAGCCGCAGTAATGATCTTCCTGTACATCATAAATAACTTCTGTTCTGAAGGCTGGCTGCAGCTCTGACGCCCACCTCTGGTTTCAGAAGAAGCAGCTCAGATGTTTGTTATCAATTCTGTACAGGGAAAGAACACTTAAGGCCAACTACAGTGTATATATAAATGGACACAGCTAACGTGCTAGCTGCCGCGCTCCAAATAGGAAGTGATCATGGCCGCGCTTCCATCGACTCCAAATCACTTTACACTGAAAAATTGTAACCCCTCCCTCTGCAACTGCCTCGTGAGCCTCGTCATTATGGTCTTAAAACGTCCGTATTAACCCGCTCTACGTGATCCTGGCGTTTTTATTTTGCTGTTGTGTCCGTAACTCAAGATATGAACATTAATAACAGACAAAGCTCCTTTCTCCAATATCGCTCCCGCTAGCCAAGTTTGATCGACAGTGTTGCTAAGCGCCCGCTCCCTGCTAAACCAGTGGTGCGGGTGGTGCGGGTGGTTCAACAGCCTCGCTCTGGATCGGCTCTTTGGTTGCTTATGATACTTGCGGTTGGAATTCCAAATATGGAACTCGGCTCCAAATTCGCCGCTATAAATGCTAGCCTCGATGAGCTTTGTTTGGCTGGAGCAGAACGCTATGAGGGACATCACACTCCTTTAGTCCACTTCTTTATACAGTCTATGAGGCCATCGCACACCACCATGCCATGTGTCAAGACCACGCATCAACACACTCTGGATGTAAATAGGCGTTTCGTTTTTGGTTTTTTTCTGCAGATCACTGACAAAATGAAAGTCAAAGCCAGGCCAGAGTGAGTTCAGTGATAGACAGAAGTTTTTCATGCACAGAGAGAAGAAACGGCAAAAGAGCTGGTCCTTTTCCACCTCCACTGCAGCTCCCACCCCCTCAAACTTTACAGAGCTCATTCTGTTCACCAGAGACCACAGACCTGTCTGGATTTACTACAGAAGTGCAAAAAACATGTTTTCAGCCGCTCTGTGTGTGCACTAAATTCAACATTTTCCAACACAGGGGCACAGGGTCGAGCTCTGCTGCAGGTCAGTGTGTGCTCTAAAAGAACATAATGGCACCTGGTTTGTTTAGACCAAATCTCTATTTACTATGAATTGAATCCGGGTTTTAAAGGGCCCATATTACGCTGTTTTCTGATCTGTGTTATAATGTTGTTTCCTCATCACAAACAGACCTGGAGTTGTGTTTTGTTTCATTCACACACGTTTAACACACAAACCCTGCATATTTAGGCTGAGTTCTTCTCTCAAACTGAAAACACTCTGTTTCACCTTGTGATGTCATGTGGTAATACAGGAAGTGCTCCACTGCGTTTTTAAACTCCACACTTTCACTAGAATCATTTGGATAATTTCAGCCCTGGAATAACCAATTTTTACTGAACAAAAGGTAAAAGGAGCTGTTAATTTAAAAACTACCATTTCTTTACATCACAAGGTGGAATGGAGCATTTGAGCTTTGGGACTACCATTTCTTTACATCACAAGGTGGAATGGAGCATTTCGAGCTTTGGAGATGTAGACAGACTAGTAATAAAGAGTTACTCAAACAATGAAACAAAACTCCAGGTATGTTTTTGAGGAGGTAACAACATTTTAACATGTCTTAAAGCGCATAAGAGTCAATTTCATGTAATATAGGTCCTTTAATCTACTCTTTCCAGCAGATGGGCCATATTCAGTGCTCGCTGACAGGAAAAGGCATGATCACAAACAACTGGCAGCTCCGTTGGTGGGAGTCCTGATCCAATTAAGACGTGCGTCCGGTCTATTCCATGTGTCCTCTTTATGGGAGCTGTGGTTATGGCACAGACTAAGTGTGAATTAGGATTAGAGTGTAACATATGTGTTGGATTTGTACAAAGAAACTCCCAGAGGTATTACAGAGCACGGGGACCACCGTACACCCACTCATGCCGCTCTCCCCCACCTCCTTTCATCTGGTTGCCTCAGGTGGGTGACTGCTGGGGGGATAAAAGAAAAGAAGAAAAAAAGAAGAAACATGTAGCAGTTCAGACCATGATTGGCTGGTGATGATGGAGGATAGTATACAGTGAGGTAGTGTGGACGCCTCCAGAGTGATGGATATGGAATGGAGAAGAGTGCTGGACTTCAGTCAATTTCAGCAAGATACTAAACAGAACAGTTAGAACATCTGCTTGACTTGTTCACAGGTAAACCGTTCTCTTAGTAAAGATGAACTATAGCTACGTACTTTCACTTGAACATGTCGCCATCCGATGTGTGATCCATCAGAGTTCATCGTATTATTTTAATAGATCCATGGTTCGTTCATTCTGTGCTCTATGCGGTCCATGCGTCAGTAAACCCTTTTGGTAGTAGCCCTGTGGTTTTAGATGCTCTTTTCAACGTTTCAGGACAACTAACTTAATAAACAAACATAAACTGCTCCTCTTTAAAAAATAATCCCATTATTTGTTCAAAAAGGAAATTCAAATGAAAGCATATTGCATCTTTTTCGTTCAAACTCTGCCACTAGTGAAACGCAGATTAAGCTAGTCAAACAGTCAAACAAACAATCTAGCGCCAACTGGTGGATTGTCTAGTCCCGACATGACAGGCCAAGTCTGTCAGTCAACTGCAAAGGGACAATGTGATTGGTCAGTTTTAACGCCAGGGCCGGCAGCTCGTAAACAGAAGGCCCAAGGAAAGAGAGGGCATTTCTGAACGTGTAACCTAAAAATAACACCAAATCTGACAGAACATTAATCTTTCATATTTGTTGTTATGTTATGTTTGAAAGAATTTTAGATCTAAAAAACATAAAATAAAACGAAATGTACAAGCAGGTAGCAGACCCTCCACCAACAAATAAAAATGTATCGTTTTGTTAGCGTCATCAGTGTCTTTAATCGCCAAAGCAAACCATCGCTAAAGCCCACTGATCGCTGTGTAGTTTTCAAACATAAAAATAGCTACAGGAGAATAACAGCGAGGTGAGTGCTTGGACACAGAAAGAGAAATAGTGAAAAACTCCCCTGGGATTCATGGTACAGCAGTTGAACCTCTGCTGGGGGAGCTGCAGGGCGTCCCGCTGCACTGCCCCCTACTGGAGGAAGGGTCACAGTGCCTCCCACAGCTCATCGCTTTGGGCCCCAAGAGAACAACATGAGACCACTGTGTGCATCCATGGGCTGTTTTTGTACTTGGCAACCCCAACCCGGTGCATCAAGGCAACCCAATGTAACTTCTGCTCACCCTCAGTCTTCTTTGTTTTATAAGGGTGGTTAACTATGCCATGTTTGCAGTACAAGTCCAGTTGAAGTATTTGCAATAGCAGTGCTCATTACCATAAAGTGGCCTACTGTTGGCATAAGAGCGTTGAATTATTTTTAGGAAAAGAAAAAGTCGAAATACCTCTCGTTACTTCTCCAATGAATAAAACAATCTGATACTCAACACGGCTTATTAAGTGAACTTTAATGTTACCTTTAAAGTGCAAGTTGTTAAATAAGACACAGAAAGTCAAATTGTGCTTCTCCCAAGACTAAAGACTATTAAATTGGCTTCCGGTAAGCGTTAAGGCGAGACACTTCAGCTGCGCTATAGAAAAGTACAGAAAGTGAGCAAAAACAAAGGGACAAGTTAGTGCGAAAGTGCTGACGGCTGCTATTGGTGTGTGAAGGGAGTACAAGAGGAGCAGGAGAAAGGTAAGGCCCAGATAGTGTGTGATAACAGGCCAAAAAACACCAGCCCAGCTCCCGGAGGACGAATGCACAGTAGCACAATAAGCCGATGATATAATGGTGGTTTTTGTGCTGGATCAAGCCAATTCTGCTCATCTTTGGCACCAGCTCATCAAATCAGCGGCGCGGCCTCCTCAGGTGCCGCGTTAATTACTGACAGAGCAGAGGAAATGTGTTCGTGCTAATTTAGTGCACACAGAGATACACGTTCAGAAAAGACTCGAGTGGAAATGATCACGTAATCGACCAAGACATAATGAGACATCGACAGTTTTATAGTTAAA
Source organism: Periophthalmodon schlosseri (assembly GCA_000787095.1). Taxonomy (NCBI): domain Eukaryota; kingdom Metazoa; phylum Chordata; class Actinopteri; order Gobiiformes; family Gobiidae; genus Periophthalmodon; species Periophthalmodon schlosseri. The sequence continues at coordinate 27,755 of KN474082.1, read as the reverse complement.
TATATTCAAAAGCATTACGGCGTTCAGCTTTGGAGCAAAAGACGGTGGTGGTGTTTTTGTTGAGGGAGTAGAAAGGGTATTTTAAAGAAGCAGTAGTAGTACGAAACAGACTGCCATTATAAAAATACATAATGGATTTTGCAAAATAGTAGTGTGTTATTATGAAACCATATATACAATGATAATAGAAGTAATGTTTACTTTAATTTGATTTACAATTGTTTACAATAACTGGAAAAAGTACGTCAATTTGGATAACTGGAATAGATTTTACCTTACCCATCCCTTCTTATTTGAACTGGCTCAGAACAGAGTGAACTAGTCGGTGTTGTGGTCTGCATTTAATCAATCAAACTTTATTCAAGGTGACCAAAGTGCTTTCCAAAAAAAACAACACAATATAAGAACATTCAAAACATTAAACTTTAAAAATCAAACACTCTATCAACACTATGTCAGACTCAAGGAAGTCAAACCCAAGTCTGAACCAGTTCTGAAGCAGAAATATACAAGGATTAAACCAAAACGTAGGAAGACGTCAGTAGTACTACCACTTGTACTTGTACCACAGTTTGAATACCACTTTTTACTTCTTCAAGACAGTTATTGTCATTGATATACTGCTCAAGCAAACAGACGACAAACGACAATATTGAAACCAAACCACAGAGCAGAATTATCCCCACCAAAAAACTATTCCAAATGTACAATATTGTCAAAAAAAATGAAGTAAACTACAGTAGTGAACAGAATGAAACACTTAAGCAATTTGCCTGTGTCTATAATGAGCCATAGAAGTTCATAATTCAAACCTCTACAGCCCAAATCCCATCGTTTGGGGATGACATAGGGTCCACGACTCCACACTGAACGACAAGTCGACAAAGTACTCATCAAGACAGGCCTAGATATAACCCATGAATTAGAGATGAGCTCAAGTGCTCTCATTGGGTTTCCCTGTATAAATAAAGATAAAGACAGAAAGAAAGAACAGATATCTGTTTTTTCCCCCTTTTTCTTGGCTGATGCAGGTTGTTTAGTATCGGGGATGTAACGATATCCAAATCTCTCAACACGATAATACTGCAATATTTTGTGAAAGCTAACAAAATTGTAAAAATGCTACTTTTCTGTCATAATCTGAATATTTAAGATTTAAAAATGCTCCAAAACATCGTGTGGAATGGACCGAAACACATAATGCAATGTACAGTTCTGAACTTTCCATGTCGTGCTACACAGTTATGTTGCTGTTGCTGCCATTAAGGTTGTTATGAGAGAGTGGTCCCTGCCGGATCTGTATATAGCAAACCATGAGTGACATCCTAAGCACGGCTAACACGGTTACGGCAGCTAGCGACGCGGCCCGACTCTTCCCTGGATACCTGCTGCAGACCAGACCAAATGATATCAAAGCCAGACCAAATCTAATCTAGAGCAGAGAGACACGGCTCGGAGGAAGCAGGATGCACAGGGTAAACAAGAGGCAGGACCACAGCACAATATCATTGAGTGGGTGACAGAAATATACCGAGTGTGAAACTACAAGTGAAAGGACTGTTTGAGCAGAGCAAATAAAAAGCCTGCCCAAACTGTAGGTTCAACTTTTACACGATACTAGTTGTGTGGATCTAACAAGATTCCCAGTGTTTTCATAGAGTCACGGGTTCAGAAGGGTGTTTTTTTCATTATTACTATACAGGTGCAGTAACAGTGGAAGGTTCTAGGGCTTTGAATATTCTCCCCATGTTTGTGTGGGTGTACTGTGGGTGCACTGAATCCTTGCGTATTTTTCCGTTATCTTATCATTTTTCAAAGACTGAATAACTAAGCTCTAATATTAATCTGGAATAGCTCCCATCAAAATACCTGAGAGGAGGACTACTTTTAGCATGTGTAAACAACAAGTGCATAAATAGAACAAAACCGGACCTTTTCTGGAGTTTTAGAAAGAGCATTGATCCGTATCAGAACACCAAATGGTATAATTAAAGTAACAGATATTTTTGTTTTGAAAACGCATTTAACCGTCTAAAAAATGACAACACTAAAAGGTCCGATATTACACAAAACTGACGCTTGTGAGCTTTAAGCCATGTTATAATGTCGTTACCTCATCAAAAACAGACCTGGAGTTTTGTTTTGTTTCATCCACACATGTTTGAGTAACCCTCTGATGTCTGTCTACATCTCCAAACCTTAAAATGCTCTGTTCCACCTTGTGATGTCATGAAGTGGTAGTTTTTAAGTTAACAGCTCCTTTTACCTTTTGCTTAACTTTTGCTTAATAGAGATTGGCAACACCAGAGTTGAAATTATCCAAATGATTCTAGTGAAGGTGTGTGGAGTTTAAAAATACTGTGGAGCACTTCCTGTCCACATGACATCACAAGGTGGAACAGAGTTTTCTGTTTGAGCGAAAAAGCCTAAATATGAAGGGTTTTTGTGTGTTAAACATGTATGAATGAAACAAAACACAACTCCAGGTCTGTTTGTGATGAGGAAACAACATTATAACATAGATCAGAAAATGGCGTAATATGGGACCTTTAAAGTAAAACGCTCATATTTCCTTGGGGGACATAAAACTATGCGTCTAAGACTTTGGGTTTGGGAGAAGGAGGGGACGGGGGAGAGAAGGAGAGGAGAGAGGAGGGACAGAGGGAGAGGGGGAGGAGAGAAAAGGAGGAAACAGTTTAACAAAATCCTGCTATCCTACCGTCAGAATACTCCCCATCAATTTCCTCTATAACCGATTTCAAAAACACAAAAAGATTTCGAGAGATAAGGAGTACTGAGGCATCGTCTTCCGGCAACAGCTTGATATTAACTCGGGCATTTTGTTTTTAAATGAATTGCCGCTTTTCTGCGATTGTTCTGAGATTAGATAAGGAGGGGAATATTATTCAGTTGCGTTCATGTTTCAACACATATGGATAAGCTGATAAAGATAGACTCTCGTGCTGCCAAAAACAATATGCAAATCCATTCATATTAAAGATTCCAAAACAGATATGTTGTGGCACGGGTAGGCCTGTTTCATGAGGAAAACTGCAACAAAATGGAGATTACTCAAGAATTGAAAAAGTGCGATAAGCAAAGGTTGAAGTGTCACAACAAATGAGTGAGCGGCTGGTCGATTCTCCTTGTGAAATAAGACCTCGAAACCTTGATAATTGGATTCTGCTGCCAATTAAAGACTCTCGTTGTTGTTGTTTTTTTTTAATGTAAACAAAAGCATGCGGGTAAGGGCTGGTTCATGGTCAGTTGCTTCATCGAAACCCTGAACCCCTCCATTTGAATTAAATGGCACTCATAACATTTGAAATAATAATGGTTTTCAACATGTGAGGCAACGCTTTCTTCAGAGCTTCAAGAAGAACTACTGTGCTGTGTCTGCTGTATAGTTATAATCTATGACACCTGTGGATCATTATGTTATAATTTGCACATTTTAAATCACAATATTCATCTAAAACGACTTAATAATAGAAACAAGTCCGCTGCTTTCCGTGTTAGAAAACTGCCCAATGGGAGCTGAAACATCATCACAACCAAAGGGCTTGTTGAAACTGAAGTACCAAAATGACTATGCGGCTCTATCGAATCCCACGCGTATCACAGATTAAGAAAATCAAATTGGAGGACGAAGTAAGTACAGAGCAGTGGGCGTGTACCGGTGGAGGTGAAAACGGGAGTTAATGTGCAAAATGGCATCTTGAAAATGAGCGATTAAAGATTACTCAAACATGCACGAATCACTCCAAATACGCTGTGAAAAGTCGATTTTGCAGAATAGGTCTGCTTTAAGGATGTAACATGTACTGCAAACTACATTTTCTATTCAAATACCATTCAGTTTCATCCACCTTTACTGAAATCATTCCAAGTACCCCCTAGTAAGTGCTTGCATATCCCCACTGGTTCAAACACATTTCCACAGTGTGGCGGTGCCTTATCTGTCTTGCATTTATTCGCTAAAGTGTTTTATTGGTAAAAATAGCTTGGGAAATATGCATTCTAACAGTGAGATATCAATGCCATAGTGTGGGTGGAAAAGTAACATCCCGACGGAGACAGTAGGTGGCAGACAAAAAGTTACATAGTAGACCTTTAAAGGGCCCATATTACATCATTTTCTGACCTCTGTTATAATGTTGTTTCCTCATCACAAACAGACCTGGAGTGTTTCATTCACACATTTAACACACAAACCCTGTATATTTAGGCTGAGTTCTTCTCCAAACTGAAAGTTTCCTCATCACAAACAGACCTGGAGTGTTTCATTCACACATTTAACACACAAACCCTGTATATTTAGGCTGAGTTCTTCTCTCAAACTGAAAACACTTTGTTCCACCTTGTGACGTCATGTAGTAATACAGGAAGTGCTCCACTGTGTTTTAAACTCCATACACCTTCAATAGAATCATTTGGATAATTTCAGTCCTGGAATTACTAATCTTTAAAACTAATGCACCATGACATCACAAGGTGGAACAGAGCATTTTGTGCTTTGGAGATGTAGACAGACTAATAATAAAGGGTTACTCAAACATGAATGAATGTGTGAATGAAATAAAACACAACTCCAGGTACGTTTTTGAGGACGTAACAACATTATAGCTTGGCTAAAAGTCCACAAGAGTCAATTCTGCATAATATAGGACCTTTTAAGAATTTGGATGTTTTTGGGTGCTCCACGTTTAACAAAAATAGTTTAAAATGAATACAGCAGTTTAGAGGAGAAAACAGCCATAACACATTAGCGTAAATGGAAACTCAAGTTAGCATTATCATTAAGTGTAAAATAACAATTTGCATTTGAGTTGAGCGTTTCATCAATCAGGAACGCGAATGAGATTTTTGACAAGAGAACTATTTCGAAAAATGTCGTCAATATCCCATTATTTCAAACTGTTACGTTTGCAAGTCAATCAAGCCATCAGCCACTAAGACTTTTTGATGGTGGCAATTTACCAAAGACGACCAGCACGGCTCTTACATAAGCCTCCTCTCCAGCCCTCACAGTGTTTAAGTGATTACATTTTCATTCCACTCCAGTTTCCTCTGCTTTTTTTGCTCAAATCTGCAGTTTATCCTCTTTGTGACGCCGCTTAATATGCTGATGCTAATAAAGGGCGGATTTGTGTTGTTTTGTGTTTCGTTCTTTATCGCTTCGTAGCCATCAGCCGAGCCTCAGGTCTTTCTATCTGCGCTGGACACGGGGGCTTAGTGCGTCCCTCGAAATCATCAAGGTTTGATTACTTCTGTGGAGATTTTTGCCTCGGCCCGATAACCCGACGCTCCCCAATTAATGCTTTTTTTCCCCAAATCCAGCAGACGCCGACACGCTCAGACCCCCTACGTGTGTGTATTTGCTTTGTAAATGTCCTCTTAGAAAGTTACACCGCGGATAGCTCCTCAAATCTTTTCCCCCTCGCAACTCTATCAAGATTCACACTTCATCAAACAAGATACATGAATTTGGGAGCTTGTCTGGCAATAAGCCCAGACTTCTCAAAAGGGGGGGAAATAGTTTTTAAGCACAACCATAAAGAGTGACATGTCATACCTGGTCAAATGTGGACTTAAGTAAGCGATCGTTTCAAAAAGACGACTGAATTAGCAAACGGCTGAGTTAGCAGAGCAGTGTTATGGAAATCTTTACTTTACTACTGTACAGTGTTTTACCTCATTGGTACTTTGTCATATGGGCTGGTGTATGAGATGAGTAGGGGTATGCAGACATCTTGGTTCTTAACTTTTAGTCTCAGCGTCTTAAGGGTTCAACTATATGTTATCCATTTGACCTCGAGATCCAGGTTTAACGAGCTGTATCGAGCAGTTTAAGCTCAACGAGGCTGGCCACCACTTTGTTGAGTTTAGTTAAGACCATGTGCAAATAGGGTTCCTGTCCCACCTTTTCGCTGATGCCACATGAAATATAAAAAGTGAGATTTACATCCATGATAATACTTTTGTTGTACTGTTTTTCAGGATCTCTCTGTGTGTTTTCCGATTGAACCTGTCACGATAACACATTTTGAAGCTTGATATATCGCTACAGAGGAATATCACGGCAAACGTTAATATTGGATCTACTTTTTGCCACTGACACAATAATAAATCAAGCAGGATAATCCCAGTAAACCATTTTTTAAATAGACAGTAACATTAAAAGACATGAGCTGCAACAAATAAACAGCAGAACGAACAAATAATCAGCCACAGAAGTTTCCTTATTCAACCTTCTACACCTCAAATATTTTCTTAATACATAAAAATCTCCCCACTATTGCATCAAAAATATGCACATGACAAATACTGAGCCCCAAAATATATTGTTCTAGCTTTTGTATACTGAAGATAAGTCGATATGGTAATTATCATGACAGGCCTAGTTCCGGTTGATAAAAAAACGAAATCATAAGTTACTGCAATTATTATCAATGAGCTTAAAGTTCCAGAGCCCGTCACTACATGGCCCACCAAATTCAACAGCTTGTGCCTCTTTTTCTCCAATTTGAGAGCATCATCTTTTATACAAAGCATGGGGAGTGCTTTGTATATGATGAACTAGTCTGAAGAAAGTAATGTCGGTTCTAATTAAAACAAGTGTCACAGTTGGTTGCTATGGGGTTCTGTATTTGCCCAGTTGGTTGCTATGGGATAAATGCTAACCTGCTAGCCGCCGCGTACCAAATAGGAAGTGAGCATGGGCGCACTTCCAGCTCCATTGACTCTGGCTCCAGTTCACTTTACATTGGAAAATTATCACCCCTCTCTCTGTAACTGCTGCTGTCAGCCTCGTCATTTTGGTCTTAAAATGTTCGTATTAACCCGCTCTACGTGATCCTGGTGTTTTTATTTCACTATTGTGTCTGCAAATCCAGATATGAACATTAATAACCGACAAATCAGATGCCTTCTTTCCAACGTGTTTGACTGACAGCGTTGCCAAGCCCCGGTCTATGCTAAAACAAGTGGTGCGGGCGGGAAGGGGCGTTACCTTCAACAGCCTCGCTCTGGATTGGCTCTTTGGTTGCTATGATACTAGTAGTCGGAATTCTAATAATAGAACTCGGCTCCAAATTCGCCGCTATAACTTCTAGCCTCGATGAGCTTCATTTGGCTGGAGCCGAACGCCGTGGGTGACGTCACACTCACTTAGTCCACTTCTTTATACAGTCTGTGGTATTGGACAGTTGGTCATAACATTAACACGTTTCACCACCCCCAACTGATTACACTCATTTGGCTACGACTTACTTGGCAATTTAAGTGTTACAAATTTGTAGATAGTTGGATCTCATGCCCTCGGGTTGCATTTTTTATGATGTGCCTCAGTCTGGATCAAACTCTCATTGTTCCAACACAAAAGCACTGCTCCTTTAAAGTCGGCACTCAAACAGCCACATTTATCTTCTGCCAGTCACATTAAAACAGTCTGCTATTCATTTGAAAATTAAATTTACTCACCAAATTAAAGAGCGGGAGACATAATAGACAAACGAGGATTGTAAGGGAGCACAAAGACTTCTGCTAAACCAAATATCAGCTTTTGTACAGCAATCTGGCACGGTCATAGCATTATTACCAAACGCATTTCTGATCCACTGCAGACTGGAGACCTTTCTATCGGAAAAAAGCATGGAATTCTTTAGCATTTTCAGTTTGGGAATCAAATCATATGGGTCAAAGTTCCGAGCAACCGAAATCTGGTTCAGTCAGTTCTGTTAAACCAGCGTTACGTGAGTGACTTCATCATCACTGACTTTTTCTCACCCATTTTCTCCTTTCCCACCGCAAATCTGTCTCTATATTAGATTATAATCAGATGAGATTCACAGCTCTGATAACAAATAAGATATCTTAGGGGACTTTGAAGAGGATCTTTTAAGCACAGGGAACAGAGAGGAACAAAATTAGCTATTCAAATTAAAAATACGCGATAGTTGATGCTGTTATAAGACCACAGGGGGCTCTCAAGGCAGTGTACGTTTTGTCCCTAGGAAAAATTGAGAAAGAAAATGAGTTAATGTGACATGTAGCTATATATACAGGCTCCAATCGCCAATGTGTGTCTGTGCAGAAAAGGGAAAAACGTAGTTAAATTTAAAGGACCCATGTTACGCTGTTTTCTGATCTATGTTATAATGTTGTTTCCTCGTCACAAACAGACCTGGAGTTGCGTTTTGTTTCATTTGTTTCATTTCATTCATGTGATGTCATATGGTAAAACAGGAAGTGCTCCACAGTGTTTTTAAACTCCATACAGCTTCACTAGAATCATTTGGATAATTTCAGCCCTGGAATTTCCAGTCTCTACCTTTTATCTTTTTTTAGTAGACATCAAATTGAAAACTACAGCTTCATGACATCACAAGGTGGAACAGAGCATTCTGGGCTTTGGAGATATAGACAGACTAATAATGCAGGATTACTCAAACGTGCGAATGAAACAAAACACAGCTCCAGGTATGTTTTGAGGAGGTAACAACATTCTAACATGGCTTAAAGCTCACAAGAGTCAAATTTGCGTAATATATGACCTTTAACATCAACATTACAGGACTGAAGTGCCCCTTTAATATGAGAACACAGTTTTTATGTAACAGTTTCTACTTCCTGGTATTAAGTCTCAATTTTATCTAGAATGAAAACCCATCTCTTTTAACAGAGGCCAAATATTATAAAGTGATGTTAAGGGGTCATTTTTCCACACAATTAATCGTACCCCGTTATGGCCCGAGAGCACAAAGGGTTAAAACGAACACGGAGCTGTAACACAACATTAAATATAGCTATTGGAGAGATAGATTTGAAGTTTCATTACCTCCGCTGCTCGAGTCTGGACCAAGTGACATCATAAATAGAGTGACATAATGGACATCCACTACTGAGGGACTGACTGCGATAGGGGCCATAAACCTTCTCCACTCCCATTCAAAGCGTCTGAGGGATTTGTCCCATGAAGGGCACTAAATTATTATAGTGTCCAGGTAGCACGCTCCCATCTACATGTTTCCAAGGGCCTTTTGAGTAATGCTATTCTATTATTGTACCTTGTCTAGAGTCACTTTGGCTTCGGCTTTATCGCGAAAGTTGTTGCGCCGCGGCTACAGTGGGATGGAAGGGTTATTTCTTTGGGCTTGCTTGGCATTAATCTGTGTCACTTGTCCTCTCTGATTTATACTCCCAGCCCAATAAGCCAGTGTACGGACCTCGCCTGCTTTCGCGACGCTGTGATAGCGCGCGCAACCTGACACCGAAGGCTTGTTCGCCAAATCAGGGGGATGTAAAAAAGAAAGGTATGGTAAGAATTAACTTTCTCTCACCAGGAACAAGGGAGAGGAGATAATGTGAGCCCCCATACGGAGAAGGCTTCGCGGCACAGTCTGTTAGGTCCAGAGCTGCTGGTTTGCGTTGACAAGTTTGATCAAGAGCAATTAATCTTTCAGTGGGAGTGAATAGCGAAGTTTAAAGCAGGATTTTGGACACGACATACAGCGCTTTTAATAACTCAAATATGAAAGGGATATAATGACCTACTCCGAGTCAAATTTAACAAAACTGCATTCAGGACGACAGCAGCTCAGTTGGTAGAGCGTTTGTCCCCTGATCCGAAGGTTGGCGGTTCATATCTTGCTCTCGACATAAGCATCACTGGTAGAGCGGTCAGATCCACTGACCCACAGGTTAGCGGTGCAATTCCAGCTCCTACAGATGAATGCTTAACCCATCTCGTCCCTAGTGTCTACGTACATTGGTGTACGTGTGTGTGAATGGGTGAGTGGTTCCTTGATGTAAAGCGCTTTGAGTGCTTTGACGGTGGAAAAGCGCCATATAAAAATGTGACCATTGACCACCATTTTGAGTCTTTTATTTAAGCACCAGGTTCTGTTACAACCATAGACTGTATAAAGAAGTGGACTAAGTGAGTGTAGCGTAGCGTTCGGCCCCAGTCAAATGAAGCTCATCAAGGCTAGCAGTTATAGTGCCAAAGTTCATTATTTGGAAATCTGACCGCAAGTATCATACCAACCAAAGAGCCAAACTGGAGCATGGGTGTTGAAGGTAACGCCCACACCGTTGGTTTAGCACGGAGCGAGCGCTTAGCAATGCTGTCAGTCAAACCTGTTGCTAACGCTAGAGGGAGTGACCTCAGGGAAAGAAGGCGCCTAATTTGTCTGTTACTAATGTTCATATCTTGATTTACGAACACAATAGTGAAATAAAAATACCACGATGATGTAGAGCGGGTTAATACGAACATTTTAAGACCAAAATGACAAGCCTGACAGCAGCAGTTACGACAAGAGGGGGCGACAGTTTTTCAACACAAAGTGAATTGGAGCCGGAAGCGCGCCCATGCTCACTTCTTATTTGGAACGCGGCGGCTAGCAGGTTAGCTATGTCCATTTATATATACAGTCTATGATTACAATACGTCACATAGTGTTTCTAACTGCACACGCACAAGTCTAGTCTAGTCTACCATTCTGCAAAGTAATTCAAATTGATGTGGCTATGGATAACATCATAGTGAGGTTAGGGGCCATACCTGATTTATTAAAAACGCGAAAAACAGAACTAGTTCCTTTGAAATAGTTTGAATCAGTCCAAACATATTCCTCACTTTCTGAACGCATTCGCATCCTAATTATTTACCGCCAGTCTTACTTCCTGATTCAAGGCGATAAAAACACGAGACAGACAGCTCACACTGGTCTCATGTAAAAGAGAATTTTATAACACATCTGTAGCCTGTTGGGCCAAGATAAATTTTACTTCAGTTCATGAAAAAATGGGTACAAAGTGTAGCATTATATTCTCTCATAACCATGTCCACGTTTATCCATTCAACTCAATTTTTATTTCTATAACACATTTAAATCAACTTACGCTGCCGAAAGTGCTTCACATAAAAGTCAAGAAAAAACAAATATACTAATAACATGATACATAGAAAAGAACAATAAAACACCAAAATATCCTGTCTAGCTAGTATTAAATGCCAGGGAGAAGAGGCGGGTTTTCAGTGTAGTCTTAAACTGGAGGATCTAATTTACTTCCACTTTCCGTATTACTATACCACACTACATGAACAGAAGTCTCACAATCCACGAGGAAACATAGTCCAGCTTCCATTTAAAAGACCACCAAGATGGCTAACCCGTCTCTCGCGTTCCTCTGTGGTCCGTATATTTCCAAAGTGTTTCATTACAGATGATTTATCGCCGAACTGTCGCGTGCTAACTGGGCCTAGCGTTTGCCGCTCCCCACGCCACTCTCCCGCTGCGCTGGGGGAACTTTCACATCATTATGAGGCAGCTCATTTATATTAAAATGAGTATTAGCTGCTAATTCGCTCCATACATTTTGTACACAGCGAGGGTCGTGTGGCGGCTCGGATCACACCTGCACATGTGGCGGTCTGGGCATACATCAAGTGCTTTATTGCAGCCAACTTAATGCACGCTTGATCTGGCTGTGATTTGCCACAGAGATTAGAGAAATAGAGCAGAACACACATCACGATAGCACACTGCCCTCGCCAATATGATAAGCGGACATTAAAGTATATAGCTGAATTATACAGATCACTTTAAAGGGGCGTTTATGTGGAATCTATGTGCCAGAGATAACCCCTGGCTGTCATTTCAAGAGCAAGTCTGCACATCAAAACAACACCACCTCTGTAGGATTTCACCAGAGGAACTGCCTCAACCAGGGCCTTTAAAATACGTTTCCGTAGATTCAAATGAACTGTTCTATAATTGTGTTTATAGTGAGTGTGTTGTGTGTATAGTCAATCAATTCAGTGGTTTCTGTTGAACAAAATTCAGCACAAATCTGTATCAAAATCACTACATTTTAAGCTTCATTATAGACCTCAAAATGTGTACGAAATACTTTTACTTTTCACTCTTTAAGTACATTTTTAAACGGGTACTTTTAATACTTTTATTTAAGCTGATTTTTTCATGTGATACTTTTACTTTTACTTGAGTATGTTTTTGCTTCAGTATCTGTACTTTTACTTAAGTAACAAAGCTGAGTACTTCTTCCAGCACTGGTGAGTGGTCAACAATACGCTTGACCACTATGGCTGCAGGACGCTAAAACTGTTACGTCAAACAAGTCTGGCCACTAATCAGCCTGAAAAAAAAACCCTAGGATCAGTCTCAGCTATATTAAAGCAACAATACGTAAAGCGGATGAAAAAAAAAACAAAACTTTGGGACTTGAATGGCTTCCTCCCTGTTCAGTGAGGGGAAATAATAATGAGGGTATTAAATACAGCCAGCAGATCAAAAATAATAACATATCGATTGTGCACGTAGCGTTTTCCAAAGGAGCGTAATGGCCTGATTCCTACTATTGATCGAGTGCGCGGGCCCAGGGAGGAGCAGCGCATCGCCCCGAAAGACCCCCAGTGAGAAAGAGATTGGTGAAGCCATCCGAGTTCCTGTTTCGCTTCCATATGGACCCAATGTTTTTTTTTTTTAAGAGGATATGAAATGAATGCTGCAGAAATTGACTCTAGACATGGATAGTGCTGCTTGTGGGCTCATATACTATAGATAGACACTGCATTTTGGTTCGCATTGGAAGTAATGTGTTTTTCGCATTACTAGACCTACAAGAATGGTATGAATTATTGAGGAGGGCGAAAACAGATCTACATGTCCTGCTAATAAATAATACAGCTGACATTATTTCACTGCACATCGGGAATATAAAGGGAGCGTTTATTTATTATGTATGCTGCTTTGAGGGCGTCTTCACACTTGGAGTATGGTACGTTTAGTTTGGTTCACAAGGATAAAGTCGCTTGGAGTTCACAATGACAAACAGTTAAATGGCATTAGATACAGAGGCCGCACACATTATAGGTAATAATATAGTAACCGTATAGTTTATTTATACACTTGAGTACATTTTACAGTGGGTACTTCTTACTTTTACTTCACTACATTTGAGAGCAGGTGTCTGTACTTTTTACTCCACTACATTTTTGAACTGGACTGAAAAGTAAAAAGTAGTTTTCGTATGATTTGAGGGGTTATTTTTACCATGTTTGTGGTAACATCCTGACTAAAGGTTTTGAGTTCAAGCTTTGGTTTTGAACATTGCAACTGCTGACCAAAATATGTATAATTTAAAAAAAAATCAGTATCACGACATTTAACACTTAAACGAGTTGGCAACACTTGTGTCAAATACTTTTACTTTTTACTCTTAAAGTACATTTTATAACGGGTACTAACACTAATTTTTTACCTCTGTATCTGTAGTTTTACTTAAGTAACAAAGTTTAGTACTTCATCCACCGCTGATGGTTACAGAAATATACCGTGATAAATGATAATACTGAAAGTCCTTTATGCCACTGGTACAATAACAATAATGCAAGATAATCCCAGTAAAACATTTTTCAATAGACTGTTTCATTAAAAGACATGAGCTGCAACAAATAAACAGCAGAATGAACCAATAATTAGTTACTTTTTTAACCCTGTACAGCTCAAATCTTATGGTATTACAACAAAAATACCCCAAATCTCCAATTTTGCAAAGAAATTGTACACACCATAAATACTGAGCTCCAAAACATATTGCTCCAGCTTTCACAACTGCCTTAACCTGCAGATAGAAGACACATACACAAGTTTTTCTCATTCTCAGTGTATGGACAGGCCTCATGTGAAACTCGCAACCTCCAGAATTCAGAGGCTGCACTAGCGCTGATTCATGATTGGCTGCAGACGCTGGGGTTTAGGTAGTGACAATTCAAAGGCCTTTTATGTCTTAAACGACTGGATTTCCGAATGGCAACCGAAATGTGAGATTGTGTGTGGCTCAGTCTGGTTCTTGATGATTCTCTTGAGAACAGAAAATACAAATTATAACATTTAACAACTTGAACATCAGTGTTTTTGTAATTAAGAATAAATCAACATTGCAACTGCTATCTGTAAAAACTCCATTTTATTTGAACATTTTTCCTCACTAGTGGGGACAGAAAAACAGTGGTTTCCCCAAAGCACATTTTTGGCAGGTTATGTTAGAGATCGACCAGTATGTTTTTTTGTTTTGTTTTTTTTTCATGGCCGATGCTGATACCGATTGTTTATTCAATTCAGTTCCATTTTATTTATATAGCACATTTAAAATACAACTTAAGCTGCCCAAAGTGCTTCACACAAAGTCAACAAAAACAGACAGATAAAATACAACACATAGGCAAAGAACACTAAAACAATAAAACACCAAGATATCCTGCCTAACTACAACCAAATGCCAGGGACAAGAGGTAGGTTTTTCATCTTAAACTGCACTACAGTTTAGAATACAGAGCAACCAATATTTTTGGGCAGATATATAGGGCCAATTTGGATTATTTTCCTAAAATGATGTAGTTAAAATTTACTACAAACTGACCCACAGCCCTTTTTTACCATAAACCTATAAAGAGAGCTGTGTATCACATTTAGTGCCGTTGTCTCTTTGTATTAAAGTGTTAAAATAAAGCTTGGTGTGCATGTTCTAGGCAACAATCGACCAAAACAAAATATCGGCCTGTGCTGGAGATTTAAGGCCGATAGCCCACACGCTAAAAAGGCCAAATATCGGCCCGATATATCGACCAACCAATATATCGGTCTGTCTTTAGGCTATGCTCTACATTTTGACCAGCTCCAGAATTCACTTTAACCACACCTTATTGAGTTAGCAAAGACCATATCATCTCAGCAAAACATGGCCAAAATTGCATCTCTGGCTTTACACATGTGATCCCGATGCCGCCTTCCCCACAAACTCTTCTAGCGATCTTATTTCCAGCTCAAACAGACAGAAAAATCCATATCTCAATTTGGTACACTTCAACTCTCCACACTCTGCAAGTGCCCTGTGAGAAAAGTGAATTAAACTAAGACAAGCCAATCCAGGCGCCTCAAAGATGAATCTAAGTAGTTGTTTCTGAAATATGTACAAGCACTGGAGGAAAAGAGGGGACCACGGGACGTTTTCTGTTTCATAGGAGCAAACTAGAGCACATACCCACTGGATTTTTACTTATCTTAGTTAATAAAAGTCCTAATCATCATAATGCGTTGGACTGATATAGCAAAGTGCTTTACAGTGCAGTCTTCTGCCCTGGATAGATGAGGCAGTGAGACAATCTGCACCATCTGCCCCTTCGGCCACCACCAATCAGTGCTCACCACATTCATACGAGGCAAGGTGGGTGAAGCGTCTTGCCTACAGACACAATAGTATGTACTAGAGCAGGGGTGTCCAAACTATGGCCCGGGGGCCAAATGCGGCCCTCAGACCAATTTTTATTGGCCCTCAGTCCTTCAGTTGAACTGGCCCAATTGATCATAATCAGTCATTTTTACGGTAAATCTGAGTAATCCTACCACTATAACCTAAATAACATCACATTGCGTTGTCATACAGACCTAAAATGAAAGTTTCAAGCCTTATTTATGATGTCAAAACTATGTTAAATGCACCCTCCTGAATTATCCACTGTATTGTCCACTGGTCTGTGGCCTTCCGTGTCGAATATTTTTCAAGATATGGCCCTCGGTGAAAAGAGTTTGGGCACCCCTCTACTAGAGCCATGTCAGCCCACTGTGGCACCTGGTATTCGAAAGGTTTCTCAGCCAAGGACTAACCGGACCCAACCTTGCTTAGTTTAGTCTCAAAGCACAGATGATATAAGTACAGTAAAAACTATAGTACATACAGTACATGTACACTACCAGTTAAAAGTTTGGACACCCCCTCTCATTCAATGTTGTTTTTTTTCTTTATTTTTACTGCTTTCTACATTTTATATACACACAGAAGACATCAAATATATGAAGTAAGATTTATGGAATTATGTAGCAAAGAAAAAAAGTTAAACAACTCTACTAAATATTTTTTTATATCTTATATTCACATCCTCAAAGTAGCCAAACTTTTAAATATTTTTCGACAAAGCAAAGTTATTCAACTTCTTTTCCTTGCTACATAATTCCATATATCTTACTTCATGTTCGATGTCTTCTGTTTGTATATAAAATGTAGAAAGTAGTAAAAATAAAGAAAAAAAACATTGAATGAGAGGGTGTGTCCAAACTTTTGACTGGTAGTGTATGTTTAAACAACACCAGGCAACTTTGAGGATTTGAATATAAAACAGTACAGTTTCAGTACATAGTGTCAAATATGTACAGCAGATTTTTTCCCAAATCTATAAAATTCCAAAAGACGGACTCAAGTCTACTGGATTTTCTGTTCATTTCAATTATTCGTTTTCTCTCCGTCATCTATTCTTGTTAGCCTACACAAGCTAGTACAGAATGGAAAATCGCACTGGTCTTTGGAATGGTATTTCTGTAGCCCGTGTACTGTATGTATTTGTGTGCGAAATACACAGGCCACTCCACCAAAGAAAAAAAAGAGAGAGAGGGACACGAAGGGACTTTTAAGCCGATACAGACAGGTGTGTTTTCACAGAATAAAAATGTGCATGGCTGCGAATACATTAATCATAACACAGTGACAGGCAGGCTGACAGACAGACAGAAGCACACACACATCTGGCTTCTATTCCTCTAAAAACACACACACACAAACTTACGGGGCAATTAAAGCCAGCGTCGATAGCCGTGTCAGCTGGATTAGGGGCTGGCCATGAAATTGTCACATTGTGTGCCGGGGGCTGCTCTGTTAACGACTCTGCCGGCCTTTTTGCGGCGCCGGAACGTGACACAGGGAGAAAACGGTGTGCGCGGGGCCGGATTAGATTAGCTCACTGGAACAGGTGGGCTTTTATTGGCTGCGTGATACTGTCAAGGATCCTCGGAAACTGGATCCAGGAAGTGAACATGTGTGTAAAATATGAACGCACACACAATGAGCAGAACAGTCGGGGCTGATGGCGGTGTAAGGAAAACAAGAACGCTGTCTGACGCTTGGAATATTAGACTCTTGTGCTAAAATGGGAATTACCGGTACTCGTTTTCTATAAAGGTGCATTACGTAACTTTTCTGGTTGTTGGCCTGCTGCTTGCGTGTCTCCTTAGAGATATACTTGCTTTACATGGAGTGTTCCACATAATGGCATTAAATTTCTCAATGTCTATGGAGACGGCAGGTGACGCTACCAAGTTAAAGGGCCAATATTATGCTATTTTCTGATCTCTGTTAGAATGTCGTCTCCTCATCACAAATATACCTAGAGTTGTGTTTTGTTTCATTCACACGTGTTTAACACACAAACCCTGCATATTTAGGCTAGGTTCTTCTCTCAGGAAGTGCTCCACTGTGTTTTAAACTCCATAGTTTAACACACAAACCCTGCATATTTAGGCTAGGTTCTTCTCTCAGGAAGTGCTCCACTGTGTTTTTAAACTCCATACACCTTCACTAGAATCATTTGGATAATTTCAGTGCTGGAATTGCCGATCTCTTCTGAACAAAAGGTAATTGTTAACTTGAAAACTACCACTACATGACATCACAAGGTGCAACAGAGCATTTTGAGCTTTGGAGATGTAACAGACTAATAATAAAGAGTTACTCAAACATGTGTGAATGAAACAAAACACAACTCCAAGTATGTTTTTGATGAGGTAACACTATAACATGGCTTAAAAGTCACAAGAGTCAATTTTGTGTAATACAGGACCTTTAACTAACAGGCCAGATCTGTGGAGAGGTGACACCGGTCACAGTAACAATGCATGTTTTGAAGGTATTTTTGAAGCAATGAAATAATCTGTAATTAATTAAATGTAAGACAACTTTAATGTCATACTGTGAAACATTCAAGGCAAACAAGCAATCCACAAAATCTTACCTCTAGAGTCCAGTAGGTAGTGGACCTTCCACCAGAAAAGTGACATCATTCACCTTTATTTTTAGAGGAAACATAAAATATCAACCATATATTGTATTTCACTATGCTAGCAGTTAGCATAGTGGTGAAACTATGGGTGAGTATAACAGTGGTCAGGTATTCACACATGATTCATGTCACATTCATTTAATATTAAGGTCAAAGATTAAGATAAAAGGTATTAACAAAATCATTGCCAATATAAAAAGCACCTGGGAAAGCTCAAGTTGTTCAGCTTTAAGGCAAAAATAGCTGAGGAGTCACGGTGGGTTAATGTGCTTCGGGTAAAAAACACTAAGGCGTCTGGTGAGTGACAGAAAATCCAGGGATTGTCCAGCTGTCTCGATGGCCGGAGCCACCAAAGAACACAATCTAACGAGTTAAAGAAGGAGGGGGGAGAGAGCGGGGGAGGGAGAGAGAGGAGGAAGAAAAGGGAGACAGGCCCTGTGCCAAAACCTTTTCACACACTGTATATTTACTTTCACTTATAGGAACATAGTCACCATGAATTATACATTTGGTGAGAGATAGCAACTGGATGATATATACACTGAGACTGAACCAAATTCTGTGCCATGTTCCCATATGGACAGCAAGGTATGAAAAATGCAAAGGTATGTGTGCCAAAAGAAGAATGGTAAAACGCAGTTACAAAAAGTAGGTTAGTAGGAATGGAGCCAAGTAATGAATACTATAACGCTATGGTTTATATAATAAGTCAGGAGATTGGAAAGCATCCCATTTCCGAAAGCCTTTGAAGTCAACATTTAGCCAACAATGGTAGTTGGTGGAGTGCAAATTAACACCAACATATGCGATTTAAATCCAAAAGGGCTTAACTCAAATATTATGCTGTAGGCGGCATTTACATGATGTCACAACATTCTAAAAAGCCCATAGTAAAAAAAAAAAATGTTAACACCTTATAGTTACCAGGTCTAACCACGATGAAAAGTAATTTTTATTGATCTATTGTTTTTCATGATAGCTTTAGAAAGTGGGGCGATATTTCAACCCTAAAATTACTTAAAAGGACTTTCAGCCATAAGATTAATATGGCAAGTTTGTGGAGCCAAAACCTAGCAGAAAGTTTTAGAGTGGACAGATTTCCAAGCCGCTTCTTCAGTTCTGGTCAGATTACTGCTGGACACTGCCTTATATGTATCTGAAGGGAGGCGCTAACTACACTGCAACTAAAAACACCTATTTGTTTACAGTTTCTGTTTGTTGGCTAGGTCTATTGAACTTAACTAAGTGTGAACTGTCTGAGTCATATTTTGCATAATGGTTCAGGCCCCTAATGGGTGCTCTAACCCTTACACGTAATGCTAGTCCAACATTTGGGGATCGTACATTTGGATATTTCTTTCACAAACAATACCTTTCCCATAGAGTTATATAGGCCCCTGCCCTCCATTTTAAACTATGACATCATCATTATTCAAGAACTTATTTTTGTCCATTTGTCCTCATGTGATAACTGTGTAGAGAACAGGAAAAACATTCGGTCTCACTCTATACCTGCGGGCTGCATAAACGCCTCTCCCATATAGGGTTAGCGGGACTCAAAACCATTCCCATTCCCAACCAAAATTATGATGTGAACGACAGGCCTTGAAATACCACAGAGTAAATAGAGGATGTTCTTTCAGTGGGAGAGCGGAGCTGGAGGTGTTTTGATGTGCAAGTGTGTACTCTGTGATGAGGAGGTCTGTTGAAACTAGGTCACAAGGGGTGCCATTTTGTCAAAACGTCTGAGTGAAAAGCTTCGCAAAGAAAATGAAGCACAGTTTTAGGCAAGAGGGATAGTCTAACTCTTTGCATTTCTAGGACAACATACGAGCCAGCTTGGTAGGCATCGAGAGCTTTGGGTTTAACTCCAATATACATGAATAAGTGTGCATATTACTCCACTTTTAAACCATCCTTGGAAATGATTTGCAGCAGCTTGTGCCGGAACAAGTTTTGCTGAATTTTTACATTTAAACTCGCAAAAAGCTTTCAAAAGGTACAGATAACGACGTGTCTATTTGAACCACAAAAAAAGCAGAGTGAGATAAGATGGGGAGATCTTTATTCTCTGGCTTGCTCGCCCCAATACAGCAGCGTACAAGATATCAGGACTAGCGTACAGTGTCTATTTAGGGCAAATACTGCAGATTGAAATGGTGGAAGCAAAGGTACTGCCAGAACCAGAAGAAAGACTGTATTAAAATGTACGAATCCTAACAAGAATGAGTTGGCACGATATCTGACACTCTGAATTCGGAGACTATTACAAGTCCCATTCTAATTGAAGGTGTCCAAGTGCAGTTGTTTTTGTGGATAATTACGTTCCTCCATGTTGAGCAGTGGTGGGACGGGTGTTTCGGATAATGGTGGCAACGTTTTGATCTGCTGAAGTGCAAAAGTACAATAGCTTGATGTGATGAATGGGGTTTTTGAAATGTAACGAGGATAGCAGTGAATCGTCAATCGTTTAGCAGGTGCGTGTTTGAGTTAACGATTAATAGCTGCAATTTGCCGCGAATGGCTTTCTGCACAATATGTTTAGGTAAAATGGCTCCCTGGCCGCTGATCTGCAGAGGTATTTCTTAAGTCGGCTATGATTAAGGCATGAATAGGGAACTTGAGATTCCAGCTCCGGACTGGCTGTGTTATCCTGGCCCACCTGTTATAAATGAGCACTAAAACGAGTCAAGCGTTGGTGGTCCCAGGCTGATTCAAGGGCAAAAGCTTTCCACACATACACCAACATCTCCTCCTCCCTCCCCTCCTCTGCTACTTGCTCCCATTTGGATGTCTTGCCTTGCTGCGAGGGGAGTACAAGGTGCCGCGCTGCTATACTTGTCGCAGGTCAGTGGGCCAAGCTACCGTTTTCTCAGTCTGAACATCCTAGTGTAAAATGCATATTAATCTTGCAAAGTGGAAGTAAAAGAATTGCTTTTTCTACTCATCTCAGTAATGCATCACAAATCCGGTCTTCATAACCAGCAGACCAAGAGCACCGAAAGCACTGTTCATTTGTCGTCGGCGTCTCGTACATCCGCTCCATATATAAAAAAGCGTGGATCCGAATTTGGGTCAACAGACTGTCAATGAGTTTTTCTTGTCAAAGAGCCTCTCTCTATATACCTGCGAGCCACGAGTACATAACAAGTTTGACTTTCCTGCTCTTTAAAACATTCAAAAGTGTTTTTCCCATCACCAAGTGCTCACCGGAAAGTGTTGTCCTCGTTTATTTCTAAATGAGCCTATTGCGTAAGAGTCCGTAGAGGATCTTGTAATTTAACCCGTATACGAGATGTAGAGAGGTGCAGAGAACAAGGAAGCGAGGCTAGCCAAGGAAAAGGGCTAGTGCTGTAACAGGGGCTAAAAGGTTAAAGCCGCAGGGGGAATTAATGTGTCTTAATGACATTATAATGAATGGGAAAATATGGGACATCATTTATTAACCAGAGTCAAGTGTGTCAAAGCAGTGTACGGACTCAGAAGTGCATTAATTATCTGTCCATCGCTCGTGGTGGACAGGAACAGAAAGGCATGGTCCGAAAGGTAGCGACAACCCCAGAACGCACGTCAGACATTACCGCAGGGGGGCGTCAAACCGACAGGGTCCTGTCTAAACCACGCTCTCACGCAGCACGACGCCTTTTCATGTGTCCCAACCGTCACCGGAAATTTGGAAAGTGAAATCGGCCTTTTGTAACGGGAGGTAATTTTCCGACAAGAAAAGAGGGAAATGGCCTTTTGTCTCTGTGGATTTGATGTCACCCTGGCAAGACGCGTGTGTTATTTATCATACCTGTCATGGCAGAAAGAAACCACGCTTCGGTCCTGTGTACCACTGTTACCGTCTTGGGACTGGAGGAGGAGGGAGAGGGGAAGCCCACGCTCAGACATCTGTAGCAGCCACTCTGAGGTGCAGCCAGCGTGGGACCCTCATGGGACCTCACTTTGGGAACACGTGAACAGTGGCCGCAGGGGAAAATACCACTGTCAATTTTATAGTCATCAGTTGTTGATACTGTCCCAAATCTATGGGGAGAAAAGTGCTAGATTTCAAGGGCTATGGAAATGGAGTGACTCGTTTTAGTGATTTCAGAGATTTCAAGAAGTCATTCATATAGTTTTATTCTTGCTCTTGTTGGGGTGTGAGATTTTTGGCATGAGTAATAAGATCTCAGTTGAATTGTAAAATGTAGGGCGTATTCATTTGCACTTATAAGTTATAATTTTTCTAGTTAGTGTTTTGGTAATAAATGGAGCTAGCGTAAATTCAGCCTGGAACACCCAACTCCGCTCCCATCTCCTCTCCGCTTCTCCAGAGACAAGGCAAGGCAAGTTTATTTGTATAGCACAATTTGTACACAAAGTAATTCAAAGTGCTTTACAGAATAAGAAAGACATTAAAATCACAATACAAACAAATCAAAACATAAATAATCATCATAAAATTAACATTAAAAGAGAAGAGTGCAGAATAAAAACCTTTCGTGCTCTTCAGGCTTCATCATCTCCTCCCATTACTCCTCCCCGCTGCTCGCCGCACCTCCTCTTCATCCAATCAGCACCCAGTCTGTCCAATTTAAACCCCCGTCGCAGATGCACAGCCCCTTCAGTTTGTGCCGCGCCCCACCTCCTCCCCAGAACCCCCTCGGCTTCTCATCCTCTCATTGTCCCCTTCACTTGCCTCAGCTGCATCTCTAACACCTCCAGTGTCCAGGCCCTGGGGCAAGACATCTCCTAAACGTCATCTAACTGGACAGACAACGGACAGTGTGCATGGGACAGTGAATGGCAATGGTTCAATACTGAAAAATGAAAGAAAAGGATTGTGTTTAAATACCTGAACAATACATTTCATGATGCATTTTTTATTCAAACATTATATATATATATATATATATATAATGTATTTATTTATTTCATTATTTAATTTCTTTAATTAATTAATTTATTTTCCTTTTCAAATAAAAGTAGAGCTTTACCAGTACTAAAGACATTGCGCTGACACAGACTGTGGATACATCTGAAACGATGTGCATATGGTTGGGTCTGTGGAAATCTGTATTTTTCCAACATAGTCCAGTAGTGTGACACATTCCAGCTCCCTGCACCTGTTCAAATCATTCAAAATGCTTATGTACTGATACATTTCTGCAAACAACTGTGCGACAGCCTGATTTTCAGCTCAACAAATTGGTTAATTCCACACACAATAAAGCTGCCAATGTCATTTGAAGGAATATTGACCAACCAAAAGCTCATCGGAGCTCAGTGAATCTACAGCTTGGCGGCCATATGTTGTTGTGGCAGTCCCAGCTCCTGCCCACGTACAAAGAGCCTGCGGCAGCCAAGTGTTCTTCTGCTGTTCCTCGTCTCTGCCTTGTCTGTCAGCATCACCCTGCCTGGGCCCTGGGTCCTGGCCAGCTGAGTCAGAGGTCAGAATAGTAGAAGCCTACAGCAGACATGTATTTAGGAAAATGTGAATACTTTAAAGAGGCTTTTAACTTTGATGTTTGATAAGTTCAGATTCTACTTAGTAGCAGCTTTCAGAAGCTAATGGTTATTTTTGTGTTTGTAGGTGGTCAGTGGTCAGATGTTTGCATTTCCAGTAACTGGCACCAGAAGTATCTTCCTGACTCACTCGGACACCGTGGCTGGTTTCACTCCCAAATCTGGCAATTTTGACACTGAAACTTTCTGCAATAATTGCCAAATGAAGGCCTTTAGGCCCAGAGAGAAGCAGAGAAGATACAGAGTCTGTCTTCAAAGGCAATTAGTCTTTATATTGTACTGTGTCCATTCAGCGAGTGCTGCAGCCACTCATGGGACCGCACATGTGGACATGGCTAATAGTCTCTGTTAATGAGCCAATCGTTCATTATCAATCTTCTGGGAGGCACAGTGTGAGCAGAGCATCCTGTTGACACATTTAGGGGAAATGGCCGCCGCATGGCGTTCTCTACGTATGCACAGCTCTGCAGTGCAATTGTCGCTGTAGGCTGCACACCAGCGTGATTCCACTCGTCCTTGTGGAGACAGCTAAATTAGACGCACATGGATTTGCATACATGCAGATACTATATACACAGTTTGAGATCTGGCCTGTTCTGGAGGGGGGCTGCCCTTTTGTCCCTGGCCACCTGGTCAAAACACTAACAGCTGACTTGTTGCTGAGGCCCACAATGGCAATAAATCAGCACAGCTCCTGCCCTAACACTACAGCCGCACACAGACGGCACCGTGAGCCTATTCCTGTTCACCACACCAGATCTAATCTGGATGTTTTACTGCGGGTTACTTCACCTTTTTCATCTCACTTTGCAATCTCTGGTACTACGGCAACAAGCTCTGGTTTAATGCTCACCCACACATCAGCGGAAGACAAAGAATATCCTTTCATAAAACAAAAATATATTACTTGAGATGTGTGAGTTATCACAGCTCTCAAGTGAACTTATCTGACACATTTCATGTATAACCAGGTCAATGTGTATTTGTGTACAGGCTCAAAACTTTGAACAGCCCTCCTTTATTCATTCTCATATTGTCTTCCACCAGGAGCACTGTGTTTTCTCCATTGACCTTAAGGTTCTTGACTAAGGGCATTGGGCCTCTGGCGCCACTCTCTTTACTCCACGTTTAATTAAAAGGTGAGGAAAGTCCTCTGTCTTGTGATGACGGCTTGGGTACATGATTCTGTCTCTGCCAACCAAAAACTCCTCTCACATTTATCTAGCTCTGGGCTTGGCTTACATGCCCTGTTTACTTTCAGCCCTTTTCCAAAGACCTAAAACTTCTTTGACCTTACTCAAGGTAGCTGTCCGTCTTTCAGTTCCTGTGTAATATGGCAAACAGCACTGAATCAGATAATGCAGAGCTTTCTCTCCATTTACTGACAGAATGTCTTTGCTGCAGAGCTGAGGAGGAAGTCTATATCATAAGTCGCCTTGTCAAAAGCTGTTTAGAAG
Organism: Periophthalmodon schlosseri; assembly: GCA_000787095.1. Classification (NCBI taxonomy): domain Eukaryota; kingdom Metazoa; phylum Chordata; class Actinopteri; order Gobiiformes; family Gobiidae; genus Periophthalmodon; species Periophthalmodon schlosseri. Next base: position 2,870 of record KN474082.1, on the reverse strand, counting down.
AGTTCCTCAGAGGAGCCGTGCAGTGAGAACACAGGGGTGCACTTAGTGTCATTGCCGCTGGGGAGGGGGCTGTCGCACAGGAGCAGAGGAGGGGGCTGCTGTTTCATATGTCGCTGGCAATTAACGCTGATGTGACACATTCAAAAAGGTCCCCTGGGATTGACAAAGCCAACAAATTGACTTACCATTTGAGCAGGAGACATACAGTGGATGGAGGGAGAGAGGGAGTCGGCTTCATCTCGTCATAATGAATCTTTTCCTGACGGGTGTTGGTGTGATGATAGTACTTTATTTGCTGTATTTGCCATAAAGCACCACTGCTTACAGGGGTGTGCTGTATTTTTGACATAATGCGGGTGGGGCTTAAGTAACTTGTAACTTACCAGAACCATGTGACAAAGTTAATGACAAAAGTGGAGTTTTGGTGCTACTATAAATGTCTCCTCATTAGACCTGCATAATAATGATATCAACTTTCATTCAATATATTAAAGCTGGAACAATACATTTTTGGGGCTCAATATTTATCATGTATACAATTTCTTTGTAAAAGTGGGAAATTTGGGGTATTTTTGTTGTAATACATAAGATTTGAGCTGTAGAGGGGTGAATAATTAACTTCTACAGTTAATTATTGGTTCATTCTGCTGCTATTTGTTGCAGCTCAGGTCTTTTAATGATGCTGTCTATTTAAAATGTTTTACTGGGATTATCTTGCATTATTGTTATTGTACCAGTGGCATAAAGTAGTTTCAATATTATCGTTTATCGCAGTATATCTCTGTACCAATATATTCGAAATGTGTTGTCGTGATAGGTCTACTCCTTAGATCCTACAGTCACACAGGGAGCAGACAGACGCTACAGTGCCATGTTTCTAAAGCTGCAAACACCTAGGCCTGTGTGACAAACTCCTGCTCCACTGTGAGTGAAGCTGCTCAGCCCACTCACACAGCTCACAGTCTGGTGTCCGTGAAGGCTTAGCCGCTGATTCGCTCTTTTAAACAGTGTTCAAAATGACAGGAGTCGTTGGTCAGCCAATTTGTTTTCTCGTGGGGCGCTGTGTTTGTTGCGTTGGGCTTTCCTCGGGGAAACAAGGGCAATCAGCAGCAGCTTGTCAAGGACTGTGGTAGCTCTGACCTTTGACCTCTGAGGAATCACAGGAGGTTTCTGAAGGAAGCGGCTGAATTTGGCCAGGCTGCCAGACGATTTCAGCACCTCCTTTATTATACAGTAGAGATAGACTGGCCGATATTTGGACTTTTTAACGTATCGGCCTTAAATTTCCAGCATAGGCCGATATTTTGTTTTGGTCGACCTGCTGCCAAGAAAAAAAGACACAAAGCTTTATATTAACTTCAATACTAAGAGACAGCTGCATAAAACATAACTATACAGGCCTCTTATAGGTTTGTTATAAAAAGGACTATAAGTCGCACTTTTTTTCATACTTTGGCCGGGGGTGCGACTTATACTCAGATATGATTTAGATGTGAAATATATGTTTTTTCTTCATTATTATGCATTTTTGGCCGGTGCGACTTATACTACAGTGCGACTTATACTCCAGAAAATACCGTCATTTGGGGAAAATAACCAAAATCTGCCCTACATATCGGCAAACCTCATCAGCCGTCGATTGCTCTGGATTCTAAACAATCGGTATCGGCATCGGCCACGAAAAAACCCACATCGTCGATCTCTATTATACAGCAACAGAATGAAACAAGAACAGTTGACACGCGATTTAGAATAACACAATTAATTAGAGTTTTAATTAAAAGGGAAACAAACTCCCAGATCATGTAACTCAAGTGTTTAATTTCAATGTGACAGAAGCAATAAAAGCGGTGTCCTGTTGGGGAGCTGTAACATGTGTAATGGTGGGCAGGGAGGCTCTGGAGTGGTGTTTTGGGCTAAGATGTCTTCTCTGGGCGCCCATGCATACAGACACCAGCTCACAGGGATCACAACCCGCTGTGCACCAGGACCAATTAAACACGCCTCGTACCAGAATTCAGTGGCACACAGAGCCTATAAAACGTAGCAAACACACACAGGCTGAAGAGGCAGAGAGCGGCAGAGGCTGAGCGCTATGCAAAAACTTTTAGAGGTGCCGTCTTAAGATGCAGGTGATCGAAACAGAACACTACAGTTTTCTCTGCTGCAGATAGGCCCGTCTCGATAATCACTATATTAACTAATCATTCAGTATACGAAAGCTGGGGCAATATATTTTGGGGCTCAGAATTTTTCGTGAATACAATTTCTTTGTAAAAGTGGGGAAATTTGGGGTATTTTTGTTTTAATGCGATAACGTTTGAGCTGTAAAAGGTTGAATAAGTGACTTTTATGGTTAATTATGGTTTCATTCTGTTGTTTATTTGTTGCAGCTCAGGCCTCGTAATGAGACTGTCTGTTTAAAAATGCTCATTATTGTTATTGTGTCAGTGGCATTAAGTAGTTTCAATATTATCGTTTACCACGGTATTTCTCTGTAGTGATATATCGAGCTTCAAAATCTGTTATTGTGTTTGTGACTCACCTATACGTTCAATTTATTTATTTTTTTTTTTTTGGGGGGGGGTCAATATTCACCATGTGTAAATTTTCTTTGCACAACTGAAAAATATTTGGTTATTTTTTGGGTATATGATAAAATTTAAGCTGTAGGTTGCGTTAATAACAAAGTAAACTAAACTAAGTACTAGTGCAGAAGTGTTTCATTCTGCTGTTTATTTATTGCAGCTCAAGGTTTTTAAAAACTATTGTAGATTTAGAATCGTTTTTGTGGTTTAAATCTGCTCTTGGGTTTTTGTGTCATAATTAAATGAGTTTCAGTATTATCGTCCAATGAGGTTCATCTGGTC
>JACM01078015.1:0-38175 GCA_000787095.1 Periophthalmodon schlosseri | reverse complement strand
CGGTGTACTAACTAATGATGTTGAAATATACAGATATAACAGTTTGGTTTGGTGAGTAGTAGCCTATTGTGTACTTTGAAATATTCCTGAAGTTCCTAATAACTAAATTGACCTGCTGTGAAGACGTGCTGCCTGCACTAGGTGCTGATATTTAGAATGCTCCCTGAAGCCTCAGCGAGTGTAGTGGGAGCTGTCAGGTTGGTCATCCTCAGGCTGATGATGTGCTGACAGGTGGGGGTGGCTCCCCCGCTGCTGCGCTGTAATTGACGGTGATCACTTGAGGCACCAGCGGTCTCCTGTGCATCTTAATGCTGATGCTAATGGAAAGAGGAGCCCTGCTGAGCAACAGGAGTGTGCGTTTATCTGCGCTAACGGACATGCTAACGAGTGGTTATTGATGCTGGAGCGGCTGCTGTCAGCAGCACAAGATATGAAGCGGGTCACCAGGGTTACAGAGCAATGAGAAGGAAAGGTGAGGATTACAGATGTGTTACACAGCACCACTGACCTCCACATGCACTGCAGATCTGAGTCTTCAGAGGATGTCTCACAGTTTGACCCTGCGCCCTCTCTGTCCCTCTCTTCTCCTCTCTGCCCTTCGCTCTATCCTTTCTGGGGGGTGGCTTGAGAAAAGCTGCAATCACCGCTTCACTCTGTCCCCACTAACGGTCCTCCAAACATGGCTCTTTATCGGCCAAACCAGGCTAACCTTGACTCAGTCCTGAAGGGCTGTGGAGCTGTGCTTGTGTGTACGCGATGACTGATGAGAGGATAGCGGAGAAGAGGTCCTACACTGCCCACACTGTGAAGTGTTTAGCATTGTGACAGTGCTGGGGACATGTCTATGCTGGATTCAGTATACTCAGATTAATGTTGATTATAATAGCCACTTTGCATTCATGAGCCTATTTAGAATATGCATGAGAGAATTTGCACTTGATGTTGTGATGATTGTCTACTCTAAAGAACATTTCTTTTTACTAATTTAGATAATAGTATAATTACTCTTTTTCATTAACTTCAGATGACTTCCATGTCCATGGACCTTAATTTAGCACTGTAGAAAGTCATTTTGAAAATCAAAAAACATACAAATGTGATGACTTTTTTTCTTTGAAAACCTTTCAACAGAAGGTTAAAGTATAGGGAGATTTACTGACCCATGTTCCCAGTATTGACTCAAAAAATGTATTGGAATCGTCAGTAAGAAGACTGAGTGCTTTAGGTACTACATTGCTATTAATTTCACAGAATAGCATTGATTACACTGCAGAGAATGAAATAGAGGTGAGTGAACCTTCACTTTCCACTCACTTCTCTCTCTGTTTGCAGCTAGATGTGCTTTGTCCTTTTAATAACAGACATTTATGAAAAAGCCTTACGTGTGGAAGGAAGCCTTGACCAGAAGACCTCTCAATCCAGCGTATACAAAGGCGTGGCGATGACAGCACAGCCCCCGTGACCTGCCGCCTGGGGTCACGTCGCACTAATTGTGTAAAAGAAAGTGCCGCAGTCCCCTGTATTACTGTACGACTCACCTTAGCAACATGCGGCGTGGAGGGTCAGTGTCGCGCGCTTCAGCTGTCACTATTGGCACTGCCCACTCCTTCGACTTCTCCTGCTGAGCGTCCTTCAAACATTTGTCAGTTCAAAGCTCTCTCCACGGGTATGAGATTATCTTTCTGCTCACTAGAGATGGCATTGACGTTAACCCCGAGAGCGTACACTTGATATATTTTAGTATTATACATAATGAATGATTCTCACTTGGATATGTGGTAAGTATTTTTTGTAGTGTACCAGGCTGAAAATTGCCACTGACAAGCTGCATATTTTAGCGTGAAGACTAAATATGACACTACATTCATCTAACATGCTAATCCAATTATCCTAATAAATGGTACCAATGACAAGATGGATGGCACATGAGCTGCAAGTACAAAGCCAAATGAAAGAGATGTTGTTAGTACAGTATAAATGCAAAATGTTGAAGTGACTGTACTCAAAATACTCTGCACTGGTGCCTAATCCCCACCCTTTACAGTCATAGCTACATTTCATGGTCTAGGTTTCATTTAGTTTTATTTTTAGGAAAGCCGTGGCACATTGCAACAATAATAATTTTTATTTGTTTTTTATTATGTTTACACTGTTAATTACAGTGTTGACAAGCAGTTATGACATTACATTCATGACACAGTATTTAGCCTGCTACTGTACAAAAAAGCTTTCACATGTCGTTTCCTCCGTGTACAGAAATGAACCCTTGTAATAAATGCAAGACATTTTCAACGGATTCAAGCAAAGTTGGCCTGAAGATACAAACTCTACATTGTATATTGTACAAAAAACAAAATATTGTGTCTTCTTATAGAAAATTATAGAAAAATTGTACCTGTAGTTTAGACCTCCACAAACATCTTCTGAAATGCATGGGGTTTAGTTTATCAGTTCATATTTCAGTGCTCTCTGAAATGTTAATACCCCCAGAGTTTACAATGTGCACTCTGAACACAATTCTACTTTAACATATCACAAATCCAATTGCAATACTTGTCAGAAAAAGTACAATTTAATTTGTTTTCCCTAAATTGTGCAACCCTACTCTGTACCACTCCATTGCTACATACAATTGTGTAGCTTTTTGAATAGAGAATTTACTCCTTAACCTTTTTTCCCCCAAATTTGTCTCCATTTCTGGTCTGTACCTTTTTACTGTACATCTCAAAACAAGCAAATTGAGCTGTGTGAATTGAGCTGTGTGGTAAAAATGTTTCATGAAGGAAAAAAGTAAAAAAAAAAAACAACCATAGTTTTCCTTGCAGCTCCCTCTCCTCAGCCTTCAGCAGACAGCAGCAGCAGCGATCAGAGAGGGAACAGTCTCTCCTCTGTGTGGCTTTAATACTGGACTCTGCCCCCGAGTGAGGAGCCCCCCGCACAGACTTGTCATGGCTGCCGGCAAAGATCCAAGATGCTACCGAGAGGAAGTTCCAGACACCCTGAGAAAACTGTCTTTGTAAAAAAACAAACAAGGATTTTTAAAAGTCAAATGCCACTGAAAGACTAGGATTAACATAGTAATTGTCTCCAGTGGTTCAGTGGATGTAAATTTGGAGTGCTCGAAGTCTCCGGCAAGTGAAAAAACAGTAGTGAGTCATTGGGGCGGTATTTTCTAATATTCACAAGAATGTTTATTTTATAGCAAACCACCAGACAAGCCAATGTAAGACTGCAGGAGGAATGGCAATATGTGTCAAGTTCAGAGGAAAATGCCTCCTCTATTTAAAAACATTACACAAATAGTTGTAGGTAGGGGTGGGAAAAATATTTTTTTAGATGCATCAGTGATTCTAATAAAATGATTCTGAATCGATGCAGACCTGCCAATAATTGGAATTTTAAACTTAATTGAAGCCGGACACTCTGCCTATTTGTTTTTCCTGTCTCTCCCTCCGAGTACTGCCCCCCTCCGTCCTGTCACTCAGTTCAATATCCCTCTGTTCAACATTTGTCTGAGGCTTCATTTTATTCACGATTGAGTTTTCAGGAAAAGACGGCAACACGCGAGAAGCAACACCACGAGTTGTGGCGCTACGCTAGCTAGTAGCGTAAACTTTTTTCCTTGTCCGAGATGGACACAACTTCATCTTATGCACTCGAAAAGCAGTTTTAATGCGAAACAGCTTATAAACTGTTCTACACTAACTCCACACTATGTCCCTGTAGAGGACAGAGGTATATGGGCTGTAGTTTCTCTTTTAAGAGTCTGCAGATAAGCTAAATAGATAGCATGAAGCACCGCTAACAGCTACTCTGTAGTAGATGTGCTGTTATAACGACAATATTATTTCCCACCTGCTAAACCAATCCCGGCCACAAAAAAACTATGCAATTAGCCAAGCCATGACTGAAACTTATTGGTTCATCTTACATTTATGCATATTTAAAGAAGCCACTAATTTGATATTAATGGTAAAATGCATAGATCGATTAATTGATCCTGCATCGGCTCGTTAGCCTCAGAATAGTTATTGAATTGAATAGTCGGACACACATAGATTCCCAACCCTAGTAGTATAAAGTATGAATCTGAACTAGGGCTGGGCATTATGACCAAAAAATAGATTTTTTCCATGTACTGACCATGAGTTTTGATGGGATTTTACTTTTGTCTAATTAAAAAAATGAATGGCTTTCAATATAAATTCCTTGAACATAAACAGTACTTACTTTTTAAATAGTCAAATTTTGCCAAAGTCTGAACTTTGCTCCTAACCACATCCTTTTACTGACATTAGCTGTGGAGAGGCTGCAGCTCTCCATTAAAAAGTCCCAAGCTGATTATTGATGATTAGAGATGACTGAATCTGAATCTTAATTGCACGGCCATAATCCAAACTAATGAAAAATATAATCAAATATAGTAAAAACTCATTGGTAATTGGTAAAAAAACAACAACAAAGAAAAAATCCTTATTATGAGTTGGCAATGAAAGAATGACTGTGGACAGATACAAGAACAGCAGAATATATGAGAGGACCGGATCTGCCTCTGACAGGTGTGCTTGTTCTGGACATGATTTGTCCTATTCCCCTGGCCCGACACTCAGAGGAAGGAGCTGCTCTCCACTCTCCACTGCTTCGTTTGCTCTTTCCCCTTCTCCCATCTACACACATGTGACTGTACACACTCATGCACTGTGCACAGTCAGCAATAAAACTATATTGAAGTCAACCCCAGTCCCACTACTGTGAAACACATTTGTGTTTCAGCTGCAAGTGACATGCCTGAAATATACAGTGGGAATATGTTATTGATCACAAACAACTCTGGCTCGCATTCACTATAAATCATTCTATTGGATTTTTATGACCCGGTCAAAGCACTGGAGCAGATCTGACATCCACATGCAGACCTCATTGAAGATTTTGTGGTTTTGTCTGTTGGTTATTTGTTCACATTCAAAGGTCAAAATCACATCTTTTTTTTACTAACTCATTTTAACAGAAACTGACCAATGGGCCATTATTATTTCTTTAGCTGGATTTTTGCTACTTGATGCAACATCATCTTTCCATCCATATCTTCTAATTATCTAAAAAGTTATGTTGTGATACCTAATTCCTTTGATGTGGAGAAGAAATAGTCTGCAAATATTGTGGTGTTGTCACTTAAACTCCATATGACTTTGTCCAAATGTTTATGGCTTTTACAGTGCAGTGTGGCTGTGGAGATAGTGGCAGTGGCTGCTGAGAAACAGAGGGGAGGTATCTAAGGACAAATGCTCTGCAGCTTTCATTGCCGTCTCCCCTCCAGCTCAGGTCACTCGCGGGGGCGTACTTCACTCTTGAAAGCCGTCTGCCTGCGTCTTTTCAACTTTTTGTATTTTTAGTTTTTTAATCTGCATATCGCCTTTGTATTCCACACAAGCACAACAACAAGCAAACATCCATTCCTAACACTGTCACTCTTAATTTTAATTGTAGCCATTGGAATAATGGCAGCCGCGTGGAGGCGGGCCGAGGGACTGGAAAATATTCAGGAACGGGAATGAGATTAGCGGAGAAAGTAGTGCACTTGAAAGCAGCAGATTGTGTTATACAAATCTAAATTCATTTGCTGCTTATGTCAGTGATAGTGGACTGGTGCCTTTCCAAGAGATTAACACGCTGACAACAATAGCAGAGGAGTGATTCAAAATGGCACGTTGCCCAATCCGAATCAGGGCAGAAATCAGGCATTTAGATGAATATGGATAATTGATTAAAGCTCATATTCACGGCGGATCTGGAGTCCAATATACTCAAAAGAAAAGCCAAGGTTTTATTACACTCAGATAAATAGAGTTAGGCTAAGAGAGCGAAATTAAAGCTTCATAAAATATTCATTTTATTCCAATATCACAGTTAAAAATGCATGCTCAAGGAGTGCTTCATGTTCTGTTGAGCTCCACTCCTGAAATGCTGTAGAGCTTTATACTGAAGAACAAATTGGTTTGGGTCACAGCAGACACATGCCTCAAGGGGCAGTACCCGATTTTTTATGTAATATATTGCAGAAGCAGCTGTTATTATTTATAATAATTAGACCGCTCACCGCTTTATTAATTAGTGTTTTTATCCTCAGTGAAACAGGAAGTGCACTGTTAGCATGCTTCTTGTTAGCATCACTGTGATGGCAAAACTCTGTTCTGGCCCTTGGAAGTTGTGAAAAGTGCTTATAAAGGTGCTTATGACAAGGCAGTATGTATACTTTTACTAACTTTTAAACCTTGTCATGCAGTTCAATTCAGCTCATATCTGTGGCTTTACAAAGTAGCCACCTACTGTTTGCAGTTTTGGATATAAAGCTTTGCGAGCATCACATGACTGTAAACAAAAAGGGTAAGTACATATGTGTGACTTTTTCAAGTCCACTGGATGTCCTGTCAAACTGCTTTGAAAGGAGGTAAAAAGACCCTTGCACTTTTTGGCTGGAATAAGTGCTGGGGCCAAGAATTCGTCATTTCCCTTTGACTTTTGTAAAAAAAAAAAGGCCTGTAAAAGTTATATAAAAATAGAATACAAGAACATTCACTAAATAATTAATGGTGAACGAAAAGGAAAAAAAGAAACAAAAAATACATTTAGTTTAGACATTTCTATGACCAGTAAATGAAGCTTATGAAGGGTTATAAAAGGCTTGTAAACAACAGTGGGTTCTATAAAAACCCTTAAGTATGGCAAATATTACTAAATAATAATAATAACCTTTAGCTAAAGAATTTCCCAATGGGAATAATTCATTAATAAAAACTCAAGCTAAGACATATTTTGTGTTTCAAACCTCATCATTTTTGTTTTTTTAGAGCAGGCCAAATAGCTGTTGCATTGTCATGGTCACTCATCCCACCTTGTCTCTCAACTCTGCATCATAATATTCATGAACATTTGAACATTTGAGAAACATACAATTTTCTAAGAATAACTACCAAACTACCTACATACCTATCCTGAGTCGTGGCTTGATTTGCTGTACTTGACTATCTTTTAGACAAGATCAGCAAATGTAATAAATGCCTTGCTGACTGCACTATTTCAGCTCAACTATCCTGTAAAATTACCAAATATATTTATTGGCCTACTACAAGTGACAGAGAACACTGTATTTTCTTTCTATTTTACTATATAAAATTCTACCAAAACGTTGCAGGAGGACACTGCCATGTTTGTTGATAATATTTCAAATTAGATGTAGCAGCTACTGGTTGATTTGCATATGACAGTTTCACTTAATGTTATTTCTATCAAATCGACAATAATGTGATTATAACCATTTACATTAATGGTGTCGAGCAACTGTTATTTGATAAATTAAGTATTAGATCCGAAAAGGTTAGAAAATACAATTACCAAAGAGCTGCCACTAGCCACTATTTTCAGCCATGGACTTCACGTGATTTATACCATTGCGTGATTCGACTCATGCAAGATCGATTGCAAATACATCAGTATCCTGGATGTTGGCTGGGTGATTTTTCTGCATCGTGTTTTACACTGCAAATTTAGACAAATTATTGCCGTATTTGACGGTTTGATAATAAAGACATCTGATATTTTACAGAGATTCTTTTTTTTTCTTAAATTTTAAACAAATTGAAAAGTATGCACTGAAAATTCAGTGCTTGAAATTCAGAAGAAAAAATGACAATGTTTTTTTTCAGAGTAAACACATTCACAAACACAAATTCAAAGGCATTTAAAATTTAAAATCTGATGGAACAATTTATCTTTCTTGCGCAAGTAGCTACTATTTTTTGAAGCTGTTCAGATGAGATCTCAGAAAATCAATACGTCATGTTACTGTTGAAGAATGCTATACTCTGACTTAAAATACCAGCACTAAAAGCACATTTTCTGAGACTCTTTTTTGACAAAATAATTCAATGGTTGGATTGAAACAAATTTTTGTTTATATTCACTTTGAGAGGTATTTTCTGAATAGACAAAAGGCTATACATTGATTATAATGTTGCTTGCTGTCCAACAAACTAATATGAAATTTAAAAAAAACATCTCCTGCCTGAAGCAAGTAATTATTAATGTTATAATGAGTTGCCACATCAGTCAGTGTGTTCTATCCACCACAGTGATGGATAAAGGCGAGCCAGAGTTCATTAAGTGCTTTAATCTCACAGCTCTTGAGCTATATGTCAACTCAATAAAATTGCTGCCCCCTATATGCACCAAACATGTGTAGTACAAACGACGTGAGTGGTCATTTAAACCTACGAACGAAGACTTACTCATTATGTTAGGTTACTATGTCTTTAATTGCTAACCTTTTCAGAAACACACAAATAAATTTATTTGATCTTCTGCAATATATTATAGAGTAGTTATCCCTGAACTACCTAATTGTGTTTTCAAGAGATAGGGTCTTGGCTAAGGTCTGCATCCGCTCATTGCTTCTACTTTCCGTATTTGTTATGGATGGATTGTCTAATGACCATAGGCAGTAAAAATCCAATTTCTTACTTTATTTCTTTTTACTGCTTATCCTTTATGGGTCATTGCGGGCTATAGTCCAGAGTGTATCCCTACTTGACATTCTTTGGACGTGGGAGGAAGGCAGGTGTAGCAGCAGTTTGGTCCAAAGAGAATATTATCACATCCGCAGTTGTAGAATTTGTTGCCGTCCAAAGCACAGCCAGAAATAGCAATGAATTTTCCCAGGTATTGACAGTAAACATCTAAATATTCTTTCCCACCGCAGGGCCACAGCTGTTAGGGCTGCAGTGCTGGCTGATTGACAGTGACATGTTAAGCAATCCTCCATTCAGCATCTGCTTCCTTCCCCATTCAACTACATTGAGCAATAACCATATCAGCATCCCATCTGCACACAAGTATGACATCAGGACCCTAAAGGACAAATGACTGCGACTGCGAGATTCCATTAGGGTCGACTTTACCTCATCCCATTGTCGGTAAAGAAAATGTTCGTTGATTTTTGAAAATTCTCTGAATGGGGGTGGCAGCTGGACAGTCATTAGCAGAAGACAAAAGGCCCCATCACAGGAAATCAAAGCTAGACAAAGACTCCAAAGATGAAAATGTTGTTTGGCTGTGGGGAAGCGATTGTTGTTGAATGAATTACGAGGCAAACCCCAGGCTTCTCTTTTGTCTCTTACAGCATACGTTATAATGGCTGTGCCCCGAGTGATATTTTAATTGTTCATTGTGCCGTACGTGTTTTGTACCATGTTTGAAGGCACCCTGTAGGGAATAAATTGAATGTTGCTGACATTCAAAATCTTCAACAAGCATAGCAATATGAAGTCTTCAGTGATAGTATTTTCCAGTCTAAAAGCTATCGGCATGCTTTTGTGGTTCAAGAACAGACATAATACAAATGCATCCATTGTTTGTTTAATTACTCTCCAAAAGTTTCTTCAAATCAATTACTGAAGCACTTAATAAACCAATTCTGGAAATAGTTTTAGCCATTCTTTGCTTAAGTTATTGTAAATGTGATTCCACAAAGAAAAAACAACTTTGAATTCCATCCTGTTAGATCATTATTCTTCCGCTCTATTTTGTTCGCTTGGATCATGACTATTATGGGTTAGGAAGTCACACTGATACAGAAACTCCACTTTGTAACCTACAACCTTCTTTCTAAAAGGTGGAAAAAGCTAACTTTTGCGCTGTTAACTTGTACTAACTGTTTGCAAGACAGCCCATAATCTAAGTCCAGTAGTCTAACACTACATTAGTAAATTATTTTCATCACCAGAGTCCACTCTCAGCGCCATGGACATTGTTGCCATGGAATCAAAAGTATGTAATCTCATCCTACACACAACAACTTTTATCAATCCATACATACATACATCCCTTGAGACTTCTAACTTGCAAGTATTGATAAAACCTTTTGTTTCATTGTCACTTCTGTCTCCACTTGTGTGCACAGAAATCCATGTGTAGGAAGAGCCCTTAACAAAGCCTGTATAGATTGTGCTCCTGTGCTTGTTTGTCGCTGGCGGTGACAATGTGGCCAGTGCTTATCTCCCAGCGAAAGGGACAGATAAGCGCTGTCCAATGCAAAGCTGTCATTCTCTCGGGTTCTGTCTTTTGAACACATGTGAATCTATGTTGTATTCGTGAGACGCCATGGTGAAGCAACACTACCTGCACTTTTAAGTATTCTTTTAAAAGCCGTGTCCCATTGTGCTCTGTGCTCATTGCAAAGGTGTTTATAGGCACTGTGATCAAACGTCTGGGCTCGGCTTGACGGCGTTCTGAGTGCCCTCCCCACTGGGATCAAAACCACGCTCCAAACGGATCCACAAGCCGCCTCCAGTGCACCGCTACATCTGTTCTGTCTCTACCATTTCAGCCCAAAACACTTGATTACACATTTACGAGAACGCTCTTCATTCCCAAAGCAGACTTCCATTGACTTTGACTGGCAACAAAGTAAGATGATGTAAAGAAATTGCTCTGATCGCATTTAGAAAGCACAGTTTAAGTCTTTGTTGTTAAGACACACCAACGCAGCCTTTTGATTGGCAGGGTCGATGTTATAGATAAATTTAGATACAGCTAAATAACACATTGTGATGCTGTGAGCAGAAAGCAAATCTTTGAAGTGTTTTTTGCGCTTACCATTAAAGACTCTTGTTTATAATAAACATAGTACTTGGTGTGAGGCAAGAAAGAACCACATTTACAGACATTACAATATATTACTATATTATTAGACTAGGGTAAAAAGCTTGAGTAAGCAGCCTCTCATAGAATATTCTCCACATGCACGAGAGAGAACCAGCCGGAGGCCCCAGGGGGAGACTCAGGACATGCTGGAAGGACTGTCTTGGCTGGCATGGGAATGTTGTGAATTTCCCTGGAGTGAGTGCCCCTGGCAAGAAAAAATCTTCCTCAAAAAATATTGTTCAGGTTCATAGTGCATTGGAGGATGAGACTGCTCTGTAGTTCTGTTCTTCAGTCACTCTAAGTGCAATCACAGTACAGGAATCTGTCTTTACTATTGCACATCAAAAACAAACCATCAAAGCTCACTGCTGCTGACTCCACTTTTGTTTTTCTATTCATTTTTTCAGTTCCTCTCAGAACGTCCCATTAGAGTCTCCTCTCATTCAAACTCTCCTTAACTCTGCAGAGTGAGCAACATTTGGAGCGCACATGAATCCACAGACCATCCCGATAATCCTGTCATCCACATGTGGGAGCCATTATCGAGCCGGTGCAGCGAGTGCAGGAAGAAACCAACGACACGTTCAGGGAGCAGATGTACAAGCATTTTGACCCCTGTTAAATGTCTTGTTAGCATTTCTGCCAAAAACTCTGGACAGAAATGGGGGAAGTTTTTCAGATTTGTGGTTGAATCTCCAGAGGGTAGATCACTTTCCAATGCATAATCCAAGTGATATTCTTGGCATGCATTGCTTGCTGTGATAGGAAATTGATCAGCATTGCTATGACATGGCTTGTGTTCAGCTGTTCATTCTTGGACAAAGCAAAAACATGAAATGATGTTGCTGTGTTGTTCATTTGCACAAAGTGAGTTGAACCTAATTACATCTGACCTCTTCTTGCTTCGAATGGATTAGATAAAGATTGATAATGTAATAACTCTTTCATTTCAATTTCATTTTTGGTCTTGGCGCGCCCGGTTACCCCTCTCTCGTTTGTTTGAAAGTGATTTTGTGTTTGAATTGTCAGCATATGGATTGTGTGAATCAGTAAATGGAGAGCATCAGAAATCCATCATGACGATGAAATGAGGTGCAGAGAGAGTCAAAGGCAGAGCATTTGGCTGGAGTTCTGTGAGGTTTGTGAGAGACTACAGAGCCAGGTTTGATCTGTGGAGGGTGCTCTGTCAGAACTGGACCCAGGCAAAGTCTGGGCAGAGACGAGGTGTCACATGGTGCCCATAGTCCCAGTTGTTGAAAAAAGACCCACAGTAAGTATAGGAAGTCTCCCGGGAACTATTAAAGAAACTTTGATTTACAAAAATATCACGAAAGTAGTTAAACACTAAACCTATTGCACAGGTGAGAAAACTAGTATTTTGTGCATCGAGATAAAACTATCCATTCACATAAAATTCAAGTATCAGATTGAAAACAGAGCAGTTTAACCGGAACTGTCCCCAGTTGGCCACTGAATTTGCTCTTGGCCCTACTGTTGTAATGGCCTCCACATTGGATTATGATGCAAATGTTTATCTCGTACCAGCATTTCACCACTAGTACAAAGTTTGCAAAATGCAGTGTAAATTAGCATAGCAAATCTACCTGAAAAAGATGTAAATTGGTAAATGGTTTCTGCAAGGCTTAAGTAAATGTTTCTGCAAGGCTTCAGCATGAATAAAATAGCAGGAAGTGAAACTGGAGGGGACTTTCAGCTAATGCCAGTTTGCAGTTTGCCTGTAGACTAATGGCCCTGTGCAGCCCCCAGCAGCCTGGCTGACTAATGCCCCATCGCCGCTCACTAAGCCAGACTTGTAAATAGGCTGCCTTGGTCTGCCGTAAAACTCAACAACTGTATTTTTACCACCATGGGACATGACGATCTTTCCCACAGTTTCTAATGTCCCTGAAGGACTGCTCTCAAAAGTAGATAACCAAATAGGCAGCGAACTGAGTCATGTCCCGAAGAGCTGGCCAAAAGTGTCCGGCTGTGGTTAGTGTAGGCCGGGGAATGAATAATCACTTACAACTAAGAACAGGATGCACAGGCTGTAATGGTGATGGATGAGTGGTATCAGAGACACTCATCTACACTGTACCATTTTTGAACAACTTTTCCAAACTTTTTTAACTGCCTTTAGTAGTTCCAAAGGCCCTTTCGAGTCTTACTTTTTGGCACAGTTAGCTATACCATTCGTCATATTGTCAAGAACGCTGTGTAAAAATAAAAAGTTAACTTCAGATTTCCCACTTCCTACTTTACACCGAGCCATTAAGCCATCTATTGCAATGCTTTTAGTGTGCTGTGTGTAAAAATATAAACAGTATTGCGTCTAAATGGACTTTAGCGATGATGTCCGCGTAGCGTGCTAATCGCTGCTAACTCCGGCCCCCGTCCCAGCTGAAGGTTAATGAGCTGTTACATATTTAACAACTGCCATGATTAGCCATGTGTGGAGGCACAATGGTTCACAAAATCCCAAGCAATTTGCCAAATGGTTGTAAAATATGCCCACAAATCACACAGAGCAGCCCACGGTACCAGGTTCAGAGCGATGTGTTTTACTGTAGTCCGAGTCAAATGTTACAGAGACAACTTGGACTGGTCAAATAGAGTCAGTAAATTACTGTTTGTGGATGAGAAATTTGAATACTTTGTTCTATGAAGATTATAACAAAAATAGCTCAACATTTTACCTTTACAAAAGTAACAATGACTGAAGCAAAGAAACAAAAAATGAAATTATATGAATCCATCTTATAATTATTATATATATGTGACTTTTCTTTTTTTGCCGTATTAAACATATTTGCATGTGTGCTTTGTAATGATAAACTTAACTGTACTTAAAAATGGCCTTCCACAAACAGGTCCTTTGTCCTTTCAGGCTTAACATTATTTATCCTTTCTTCTTGTTGTCTCTCAGTGGTAATAGCTGCTGCACTGCCACAAGCTGTTGTTCAAGAGATTTGGTTCATTGGACACATTGTAAAAGTCGAATAAACCAACCAAAAATACAACAACACAACTCCAGAGCACCTTCTAGTAAACTGTGATGTGGAAACTGATTTTAATAACCTGCCTTAAGCAAGGGGGCCCCGTTTTCATTTTTTGAGTCAACCTAACAATTCCAATGGGATAAATTGTTTTAATAAGTGGTGTATTTAAGAGAATTTGATCCACGTCCCAGCTGAGTGTGAGAACTGACTGCTTTCATTCCCACCATTATCATTTATTATCCCGCATTACCACTTATTACAATCATTTAATGGATGTTGATTTTTACCACCTGCGTCTGCTGTTTATTAGTCCCTCAGAGACAAAGCAATTTCAGAGTTTATTGTTCAGGCCATTGTTTGTTTTATGCCTGCAATATGATTCATTTTTCTCCATACTTTTTAGTGAATTAGTATTGCTGACATGGTGGAATTAATCTCATTTGGATCCATAAAATGTACAAATTTTATTCTAAAACATAATTTCAATAGATCACATTTTGACCCCTTGCAAGCATTTTACAAACAAAGCAATAATGTGCACAAAATCTCATAACTTGGCCTAATAAAACAAAAGATTTCACTTGTGCCTCTTGTGGTCCAGATATTCAGCACTGTACTGTCAAGCGGCAACCTGAGCTGTATGATTTGCATTGTTACCTTAAAACGTCTGTCTCTGCTATATATTTTCCCCTGTGATATTTTTAAACATCTTAAGACAAGTTCTATTCTGGTGGTGCTGCTGTCTGAGAGCGCCACAGAGGGGGTCCTGGGGGGGGGGCTGTGACAGGCTGTCAGACTATAGGACCGCCTCACAAAGACAAACACAGGAAGCAGTGAAAAAGGGATTATGGAAAGAACTTTACTTTACAATGCTGTTTCAATGGGTTATGACTGAGCTTGGGTATTGGGCTGAGTATAAGTTCTGCGCACATTAAATCTGGAGAAGTATGTTAACTATTTTGTGTAATAAAATGCCCGTTAACTCAACTTATTAGCAGCTGAATAACTGTCAAAGCTTTAGGACCTTTGACACCTTTGACAATTATTTATTTTTTCAATATCACATGAGTATATTTGAAGATAATATAAATATTGTAAAAACTCACCTGTAACAGAAATACATATTATCAATAAAAAAAGTGAAACTAATAACCCAAAACTACACAACACAAAAAACAAACAGTATAACATTGCTTTATTTTTATTAAGGCCACACAATGATGATGTAATGTGAAATCTCTATAAGTGTAGCTTCAACTACAATGTAAACTGGCAAATTAATAATAAAGTACCTAGTGACATTTTTACATGGTATCATTTGGCTTTATACATTCAACCTTGTCAGGAGTAATTAGTGCCTTGTCCTCAGACAGTGATAAACTACATGTCTGTGGGCCGTGTGGTTGGCCTTTACTTTACACTGGTGGCATTTAATGGACCCAATCCTAATTAGATTATTCAGAGTGATTTAAGGATGACATTAATGTTTGGCTACCGACCAGTGACAGTAAATAAGAGTGAACTGTGTTAGCTGAGGCTAGCTTTGGGGCTTATGGTGCCAATTAAGAATGGCCCCAAGAAACATTAACTTCAACTGAAAGAATACCGTTCACAAATGGCAATGCAATGTACATTTGTAAAAACAGACAATATTTATTTATATTGGTTTCAGCACGTGAAAGTTGGCCACAAGAAGAATTATTTGTTATTGGTACGAATGTTTGTTGCACTGAATGACAGGTCAGCAGAACCTCAATTTAAATAAACAACATAACATATGCGTCACTTTCTATTGAAAATGCTTAAAATATATTTGAATTTACATTATTCTATTTTTATAATGGCGGGCAGCTTCTGTGACAAACAAAGATGTTGTAAGAATTTAGGGAGGAAAAAAGGAACAAAATGACTGTATTTTAGAACAGCTGGGGGCTAATTATAAGTCACTCTACGCTCTGCAGAGAGCTAACTGCAACCTCTAACTTTGCATGCACCCTTGAAACTTTTTGTAAGCGTCAAGTGACAATAATAACATGTAATGGAAGAGAAGCTTCAGTATGTAAAGAAACTAGATGATTGCATCCACAGGCAGCACATGGGACCTAAAGCGTGACATGTCGAGCAGTTGTAACACGATACTGGTTATTATTGCATTATCCACGGTTGGGACCTTCTCCATGTTTTCCTTCGCTTGGCTGCACGTGGTTGTGCGCCCGGGGGATTAGCAGGTTTTTGGGGAGCACAGCACTAACTCGGGGCGATGCAACAAATCACCACGCAATCCTGCAGAAACATACAGAGGACATGTTTTAATTTGTCACCTCAGCGCTTCTCCAAGTCACTTTGAAAAACTCCCAGTTCCATTTCAGCGGATTTTATGTTCTAATCCACCAACATCTGATCTGGCCCGTGGTTCAGGCCCACTGTGCTACAAATGTCCCCATAAGGAAGCAGTGACGGGGCAATCATGTTCCCGAAAATTAGTCCTGGATTAGGTCTGTCAGGATTTGGTTCGGTACAAGCGCAGAATTAAATAGAAGATCCCACACACAGTAGTCATGTTTCAGCTCACGATTGCACCTTCTGGTGACAAAATTTGAGCTGAAGTGAATTTGTTCCTGGTCAGATTTGGTGTCTGGGAGCAGTCAGCACAATTATAATGGAGTTCACTAGAGACTAATAGAAGAGTGCTTTAACAGGCCTCTGCATCCGTTCTGCTCAACCCTCAGGGCGCCATTAGAAAGTGTATTTATCATTTAGAAGTCACAACAAGAAGACTATCAATATTGTTATATTGCCTGGTCATAAGAACATTTTTATGATGAAATAAAATAGGTGTTTATATGCAACAAATATGACAGTTTATGGTGGATTTTTTTTTAGCTCTGTGGTCTGGTTGTAGACAGTGACGTTTAGAAGTATAAAAGCAAAAACAAGTCTCTGAGGTACTTTCATAAGACATATGAAATTGAAAAGATTTTAAACCACAATCATGAGTTGTTGTTGTTGTTTTTTTTTAGTATTTTAATGCTCTGTAATAAATGCAAAATGTGGGTTGAAAGTGGCTGATCTGTGAGTATACCAGTGAAGGATTTGCAATATGCTCATGAACTATTTTAACTGCTGTACAGTGTAGCTCTAGATTTTTACAGATCATTTTTATGTACCATTAAACTTAGAGGCTTTAAGTAAAACCCTGCAGATTTAGTGTTGGGAGTTATAGCCCATATTACTCCATATAGTGTACTGTATAACCACTGCCTCTTCTTCTTATACTGCACTGAGACTCTGTTTCTGAAAAGGTCAGAAAGGGGAGGTTAAGAAAGGACTTAGAAGTGCTTCTTTGTGAATCTATACAGAGCCTTTGCCAGTTGTCTCATCCTTATGTAGGGAGATGTGTATTGATGCCAACACTGCTCTCTCCTCTATATACTTTAATACTTTTCCTTTCCTTCTCCTCAGCTATGTTTTGGTCTCCATGAGTTTTGCAGGTTTCGGTCTGATTTCAGAATGAACACCTGCAGCGCTCCAGCATAGTGAAAAGGCGGATGAATGGAGTTTGTCAAGAGGGTCCCAGCGTGTGGTGAAAAACTGTGCCATAAATCACAAAATGAAAATGAGTGTAACTGGCAGAGGTACAAAATCACATTCAAATCATTAATTCTACCTACTTTGTTGTACTTTGTTTTGGCACTGTCCTTCAGTCATATTTTAACAGATTGCATCGTGTTGCTTAGCAATCACACCTCTTGCTATCTTTTCTTCCAGACATCTGCAAACACTAGCCTATTTAACACACTGGCTTTACAAAAAAAAACCCCAAAAAGCTACCCTTATGATCCCCTGTAATAGGTCTGATATCAGTACCTAAGATTTTATCAGATTTTGTTTTGTATTTGTAGTTATGGATATATTTGAAAATAACACACAGAAAAGTTGTATATTTGCACAACTGCCACTAAGCCTTCTGTCCATCCAGTGCACAAGTATTGTATTCTCTGCATTCACTTTCCATTGTGTTTCATCCCTTGTCTCTGTCATGCAATTGAAAGCACAGCACACCGCCAATCAGGGGGCTCTCGGCATGTTCCCTGTCCGCCCTGGCTCATCTATTATTACTAGCATGAGGCGAGCAGCAGGATGGATGTAGCCGCCCCGTCCAGACCAGCCTCCTACGGTACATTCACGGACAAATATACCTATTTTCCCTCCTCACTTTTTATTCGGAGAAATAGCTTCACCGAACAGTATGTTGTTTTCTTGGTTCTGTTCGGCTCTTCCATCTCATGGCAGCGGGAAGTGGAAGGACAAAACAGCATGGGCGGTGTTCTTCCTTATATTTGGCTGTCAGTCCTGTCCAATGAAATTAAAAGATGGGACTGCCAGGCTTTCATCACACAGACAAAATGTTTGAAGTAGGGCTGGGCAAAAAATCGATTAAATCGATTAATCAAATTTTAAGTTCAAATTTGTTTGGAAGAAAATTTCGATTTTTGTTTCTCCCACTTTCTTGCATTGGAAATACAGAGCTTTCTATGGCCTGCAACCACACCTGCACAACTGAACCGAGTCACGGTCCAGTGACGTCATCACACGCCGCTCATTGTTTATACGTCGCGCAGCAGTGATATATTTAGCGGAGAAAATAAGTCCAGCGGCATAAAATATCTCTTAAACAGTGAGGCAGATCTGAGTCCTGCTATGATACGCTCATAGTTGAGGAGCGAGGACAACAGGAGACAAAGCTTCAAAACTTCTGTCTGTCCACAGTCCTTACTGAAGGTGAGTGCGCATTCGCCGTGTGTTTTGGAGCAGAGTTTGTTTTTTCTCTTATCTGCATTGCTGTCCGCACACAAAACAGGTCTCGTAAACATAAATCGTGTGTGTGCGTACATGAGCAACCGTGCCATCCTTTGGCCCATCTCCTCCTACTGGGCCAAGTCCCACTCGCACTGGACAAACATACCGCGCTTTAGGGGCTATCCGTGCATGGGTACGGTTCAGTTGGGCTAGTGTGAGTGCACCGTTAGAAGTGATGTGCTCTTTGTGTGTTTTTGTAACCCTCAGAGAAGAGAAAAGCAAAGGAGTTTAGCACAGGACGAGAGCGGACTTTAAAAAAAAAAAAAAAATCGTCAATTTTATTTTCAGGCAGAATTGCCCAGCCCTTGTTTGAAGTTAGATTTTTCCTTTCCGAAATAGTTAAATCTGTACACTGGACGTTTTGCAGTTCCTTTATGGTGTTTTGGGTGTTCATCTAATATTTTTTAATCCACCACAGTTTTGGGGTTTTGAGCAATGACTGTGATTCTATGAACAGCAAAGTTACCTAAACTTTTCATTACAGTAGTAAATTTTGTTCAAACTACTTCCCTAAAGTGTTCAAGTTAGTTGAAGAATTAACAAGGCCAGATATTTCTTAGTATGCAGTATTCCTCCTACAATATAAATACATATATTTTTTAAACAAATGTTTTTTGATGTTAACAAATCTAGCATCATCATTGCTAGTATAAACATTGTGTTGAAGATTGATGATTGTAATATTTCTAATAATGCAGTTTCTATGTGACAATAAAAAAGTGACTTTGAGGCAGCCTTCCCAGAAGAATGGAATGGTCTGACTGTCCACCACCTATCTATTATTTTGCCCTTGTAACATTTCTGGCCTTCTCCACCTGCTGTTAAACACAATGACCCGCTCTGAAACTAGTCACTTTGTTCGGATGTGAGTGTGCGGTGGAGAGGTTTGGCTCTTTTATAGTCCTGCGCCACAAGCCATTGGAAGGTGTTTACAAGTGTCTTTTGTGAGCGGTGATAATAGTCATTTTGACCCCATCGCTCACATAATGCAGCACCTTTAGCAAACGCCTCAAATCCTCATTCAAGGCGACATTCAGCATGCCCTCAAAATGCTACTTTTTGCCTTTACCTCATGTTGAATGACTGTAATTTCACATCCAGAGCCCAGAGCAGAGTTTTTGATGGTCCTCGTGGGGTGTTGGGGGAGGGGAGAACAGAGAGAGGCAGAGGAGACAGAGGGGTAAAGCCGAGCGCTGACCTAAATGTGGCTCTCATTAGGATGGCCCGCACACTCCCTCATGTTCTGCACTGCTTTTGTGCTCCCAGCCTGGATTTCCTCGCCCCTCTGCCCACATCCATTCATGCATATGGCCATTTCATCTGACTCCTTTTACATGCTACTCGGGACATTTAAAATTCTAATTTGTTATCCTGTATTGTCCTGCACTTGGCATCAGTGTTCAGCAAATTTACGTTTGCACCTGTACCCGTTCGTGGTTCTACTTACTTGTGATCCTTTGAAAAATTTAAACCTATGGTCATGCACATAAGCTTAAAACAATTTTTTCACAAATAAGTGGTGTTTCCCAGCTGCTTGCTGCGGTGACATAACACTGTGGAGAGGCAGGGCCATCAATAGAGTACCAGGTCTGCAGTTTTGAACAGGAAGTCAATATACCAGTTTCTGTCAAGTCGTTTGAGATCTGTATTGCAGTTTACAGTGAACAAAATATGAAATACTTCTACACCTACATATGTGATACTTTACTACTGAAAACCAGTAAAAAGCATTATATGTCCTCTTTAAGAACCAAATAATTTTTTGTTGTAAAGGTAAACATCACTATTTACTTTGTGACTTTCCTGTACAGATTTTTCCTGTGTCCCACCTCAGACACTTTTTCTGCACTCTGTTTTCCCTGGTACGCCACTTGTGTCTCAGAATTACATCCAGCCGTGGAGGAAAACAACATTATGACAAACTAATATAAGAATTCCCCTTTGAAGCCACTCTAGATTGCCATACATCATGTTTTTTCCCATTCTTTTTGTGTGGGCGGCGAAATTGAGGTTGTAACTTTTTTATATTGCTCTACCTGCTGTCGGAGTGGAATAAGATTTACTATTAACATGAATATTAAAGGCCTGACCCAGTTTTTTCAGTTGTTGTAGCAAAATCTATACAAAACAACCATGAAGTAATAAAAGCAGAGATACTGCGGTCCCCCGCCTCAAGAAACTAGAATGAGGACTTATTAATGTTGGGCTCGGTGTTCGAGACAGCGGCACATTTCTGAATTCATGCACATCCTAAAAATCTTAGAAAAACTTATTCTTGTAATCTTGTCAAGTGAATAACATTGTGGTATCAAAGCAGGCAACAAAAATATGAATAATTTTGCATTGCCCCATTTATCCTTGAGCAGAATTCTTGTTTTGATGATACAAGTGTAGTTTTGAAATTGGCAAACTTTCGCTTCAAAACACAAGCATTTATTGCTGTTTATGAGGTTGTCGTAGAAATTGGAACTCCAAAAACTATATCTAATACAAAACTTTTACAAAAAACAGTATATTGGAGACTACTCATTCTACTCACAACTATATTTCGGTGTATAAATGACTGCATTCCATAGTAAACACTGCCAAAGAGCCTTAGTTGCTGGACTGAAAGTTGTGCCCTCACAGCCTGGACTTATCCTGGACCTGGAAGTATATAATTAACAGCAACATGTGCATTCAACCACTCAAAATAATTTGTTTTCATTTTTTTTTTTTACTTGTGTGACAATTCCTGGTTGAATTGACATACTATTACTGTCTCTTCGACTGTACTTGTGTTGGCAACCTACAAAAATAAAATTTGTTTTGAATTGTCAGTACCTGCATTTATATTTGCATCTTGTTGCACTTTACAAACGGCTATTATTATGGGAAATCTGCTTTCCCCTGTCTGCCAAGTGACTGACATGAAGCATAGATACTGAATATTCATCATAAGGGCAATTACAATACTGTGCAGGCCAGGTACCACAGTAAATGATATTATAGTGTATAGCCTATATTATATAATGTGGAATATAAGAGGAACCTTGCATTTGCAATGTTTATTGAGATTTATTTGCTGTAATTTTGTTTCTGGAAAAAAAAGAATTAGATAAGGATCGACCTTTACTTCAAATTGATGCAATTTGCTGCCCAAAGGTCACTCACTGAAGTGATGCTGTTGGATTTTGATTGAATGGTTCCATTCTTTATTAAAGGTTGGACCTGTGGCCATCAAAGGTCTGTTCTGTCTCAAAGCTTGGTAATCTTGGTTTGGTTTGATGTATCAGTTTGGATATTTTATTTTTCTCATAAAAATCTGATGCTTGAAGATGTCGTCTAGTCTGTGATTGATAGTTTAAATGGCCCGATATGCTTGTGGTCCCATACTTAAATTGAGACTTGTGTTGGTCTTATTAGCTTGCAGCTACCACAGCAGTGTCATTCACATTAACTGTACTGTCCTAGGCTACAATATAACTATTTGTAAACTATTGCAAATATACCAGTTAGTTGGACTTGTAAAGTCTCCACAAATGAGCCCGTAAGTGTCTCAAATTATAACTGTAAAAAATAGCTTTTTATTGAAGACGTTTGAATTGCAGCCAATGAGGCGGTCTCCACAGCGCCCTCCCCTCTCCTTCCACTCGTCTTTACTGTCAATGATTTCATGCCAGAAACGACATGACGGATGCTAATTCCCTTTTAATGGTTTCGGACTGTATTAAGCCATGACCACTTGAATTTTTATGGGCCCATTTAAGCGTGCCCATGTGTGAGCTCTGTCAGTTTGGACGCTGTAGCTGCTGCCTGTTGGACGTCAGGCACAATTAGGGCTAAAGGCCTAGTGCGCTCCATCCATTTGGCCACGGTACAGTGTGACCTCTCTCCAGCACGCAGTCAGCACATGAGAGGGGAGCCTGCCACTCGCTGATAAGGGACGCTTCACCACGCCAGCGCTCATTACCTCCCCCGCTACAGCCACCACCACCCCCCCCAAGAGCACAGACACCAAACCTTCTCCCGGACACTCATTTGGAGCAGAGAGAGTGGATGGCTCACCTGTGGACTGATGGAGGAGAGCAGGTGGGACTGGAGACGTCAGCCTCATTTCTCATTAGTTTGGATGCAAAGGGGAGTTTGAATCAGGGCCTCAGTGCATACAGTGTCAGTCATTCATTTTCTCTCCTAATTAGACATGCACATCTTGATAGTGCAATAATCAATGCAACATAATAGGTGTGAAAAGGAAATGCAAGTTGAAGTATTTGTACTATCTTTACTATCTTGACAAGCTGACTAACAAACAATTATCTCTTGTGGCCCTCAGCCACCAAAAATTGCATTGGATGACAAGAAGAAAAAATGGAAAGAACTGCCTGAAATAGGAAAAACTAGGCCACCATTCATCCATGTTCCATTTATGGACGCAATTACTTCACTTATGGAACGGCCAGCACAAAGAGTTTAAATTGGAAGACATTTGTTCTATAGCATTGTATTAAAATGTGGAGACAATGATGTATGCAACATTATAGCTCTGTGAGGATGAAGAATTTGACATTGCTCTGTGACTGGTTGGTCATGTATTTTGTCAATTTTGCCTCTTGAATTTGCTTCTGAAAATAGATCTCCCAGAATTCCATTTGTTTCGCTCCTGTGCCAATTACGTGAGTTTTAGCCAGAGCAGCGCACAAATATTTAGCCCAATGGGAATAATAGCTTTAATAAGGTGACATGTTTAATAGTGTTTTGGGTTAATGGAGAGACAGACTGCCCCCAGACATGTCCTTCCTCAGGTCAGAGTCATTGATTCATTAAAATAGGACGCGTCATTTCTGCGGAGGGCATTTTGGTCCAGGGAAATATGAATAGATTATGCAAATTAGGTAATATTTTTAGTTGACCGGACATTGTTTGATTGTCCTTGGGGAAAAAAGGAGTAGGAATCTTGATGTCTATATGACTTGGTGGGGTATAGTGGCAGAGTAATTAGTCGGCGATATAATGTGGAGAGTAAATATTCTTTATAGGTTTCCACTGGTTGATCCCATTGTGAATTAAAAATAAAATTTGCCAATCAGCGCCAATGTGAGTGTTAGACCTTAAACTTAACGGCCAACTAAAATAAGCAGTAGATGAGAAATTAAATCTCTCACCTCAAGTATCTCAAGTATTTCATTTACTACCAACATTCGGCTCTGGTTTAATTTAGACAATTTTTGCTTTAACAATTGTACTAAGAATCAACTTTGTATGCCAGCTGCCATGTCCATCTGCTTCCCAGCTACTTTCCATCAGGTATCAGAGAAGGAAAAGGCAAGTTTTCAATATTTGCTTCGAAATGTTTGGTCAGTAAAATGGAGAAATGTAAAATGGTCAGAAGTCTGGGTGGATTGGATTTTTTAAAAGAATCAAATATCAATTGCAACGATTACAACCTTATCAAATTCAAACAAAACTTTAAGGATTGAAGCAAGGGATGATGAAATGCCAAAGAAATATTACAATATTCTTACAACCGCATCCCAGTTTTGTTTTTATTACAGCCTACACTTAGGGCCTCATTTATCAATTATTTGTTCATGTGCTAAACAGCTAAGCACGCTAAAAGTGGAGCAAAAACCTGACACAATTTCTTTCAGAAACGCTAAAAAGACGTAGCGCAATTTTGCTCGTATGGCGGAATGAATATGCAAAACGAGGCGTTTTCACCAACATGCGCAAAAATTGAGGTGGAGGAAATGCAAATGAATTTGTTTAGCGAGTGCTGCCAGATTTATTATAGTTAAAAGACCAAAAACTGTGGGATAATATAGTACTCTGGAGAGACAGGTGCAAACATTTTATACAGAATAGTATGTGCACCTACAGAGCATTTATATTATATATAAACTCTTTACCTACGGCACTTTGGCCCTGACTCCTACAAGTCTTCCACTGTACCGGAGAGTTCCACAGCAGCTGTCCATCAAACTGGACTTTCACACGTCTGTCCCATGTTCTTAAGACTGTCTCATCTATCTCATGTTCTAAAGTGGAGACTGCAGGGTCCAGTCACCTCGTATAGGGATCCTGAATGGTGCAATGTGCGTCTCTGCACAGCTACGATGCCACAGGCCCTTGTGTTTTTCATGCAGTTACAACAGTATAACCTACTGTTATAAACGTTAATTTATAGTAACACTTCCACACTTCAGTACAGCCCATAGGAGCAGATGCTTGCAAACTTTTGTACTCACTGAATGCTCTCATTGACACTTTTATTTTTGTGGCAGGAACAATATTCCCACTTCCTATTGTTAAGTCACATGCAACACGCCCACAAAGTGCAAATACTTGCCATTTAGCGCATATATTTGAGGCCCTTAGTATGTTAACTGTATTTAAGACATAACTTCAGTCATCTGCTTCTCCTGACAGATCATACTTTACTGTGATTGGTTAAAATCTACTTGTCATCTTCTCTGAGCATGGCAGAGCCTGACCAGTATTGAGCGTGGGTGGGGAAAAGCGCCTATTTTTGCATAGATTTGTATATCACATATTGCCCTTACTGTAGTTTGCTAAAAAGCCACAAGACTGAGTAAGTATAAATATTGCTTTGAACACAAGCTTTCTTAAAACCTCAAAGGAAAAATTGCCTCTATTAAATGCAAAAAGCTTTATATTTGCAAGTTGCCGCTATTACAAAACCTGACTGTATGTCATACTGGAAGATGCAGGATACTCTTTTCCAATTCCTCCCAATAAACTGCCCTCCTAATACTATTAAGTCATTCTAAAACAACTCCAGCTAAGTGTTTGAGTGTACTTCTCAGACCACAGTGTGCACTATTGGCCCTGCAGGTGAGATGGATTATAACACAGCGTTCTCATATTTATATTATTGTGAATGCACAAAGCTGCTGAGCCCATCGCTGACACTTATTTCTCCTAACAGCCTTTTTATCTGAGTGCGGCAGTGGCAGAGACACTGTTTATGGCGCTGGCTCGCAGGTGAATATTAAAGAGGCAAACAGAGGCGAGATAAAACAGCACGAGTTACAAACCACAGCTCCATTCGTCACATCAGCATTCAACCAGCCACCCACGTCCGCTCCCCAAAACACAGCCAGCTCCAGTGAGGGCTGATAAATGAGCCTGAAGAAGAGGAATACAGCAAGTGTAAGACCAGTACAAAGTCAGGTGGGCACCCAGTCGGAAATATGCTTTAATACTCAACTAATCCGTCGCAAACTGGAAATAAGTTTTTAATTCAATGGTAGTGCAGTAGTTACTTTTGGTTGAATACACTGATGTGTCATGGTAATAGATTGTCTGCAGCATAAGCGACCTTGTCTCAAATGAAAGTTCATAGCTATTGCTGCGCAGCCTGCACTACAGTGTATGGCTGTTGTTATTTGTAGGAGCATTTAAGTAACTGGATTCATGACCTGACATTGAACTTTCCTGGCAGAGGTAGGCAGGCCACACTACTGCTATACATTGTTTTATTAGGAGTGGATGAATATGCCCTCACATTCAAACCAAATCCAACAACCCATCCAACCTATAGTTGTGCTTATAATCACTTTATTTCATATGGATTTGATAAACAGTAATAATTATTTGATAGAGCTTATATCCAACCATTTAAGAATTCACACTTCTTCCCCCAGATGGCTGTTTGTTTTGTTTGTGAACTTAAATAACAGTTTTCATCTTCATAAAGAGGTTACACGCTGTGATTTTACCCAATGAACTATATCATGCTGAGAAACAGACAGACTGGAACATCCACTGGGAAAGCTCCAGTAGAGTTGACTGATGGACTATTGTTCTCAATTGTCTGAATGTACAAATATTTGAAATGCAAATGTCAATTCTGTTTGTCAAGGCTGCTATTTAGTTTGCACCAACAATTCTTAGACCATTGTAAATCTGCACATTTGATCTTTTTGCTGCCGTTATTCTTAATAGTGTTTTTCTTTGATCGGATTGTTCTGTTTATTGCCACATGTTTCATCCTCCTCCAGTGTTTAGATTTGATAGTCTCCTGGCATTTCTTTTTATTGTTGACGCCATTGCCTGTTCTGGTTCTCGGCTGCATTGTAAACTTGATGCTCTTGTCTGAATGCATTTGAATAACAAGGTCGAGATAACAGCATTCCAGGAAATGTGGAAGGAGCTATCAAAGTAAAGCTCCATACCACTATTTGCTTGCATGTTTTATTTGGCAATATCTGATCTTGAAACCTTGTACCCTTTTTTCCAAAACCGGTTGTGTTTTCTGTATAATGACGATGTCTGATAAAGAAATGATTAAACTAACCTCTTTGCACCCCTCAAAAACTTCAGTTTTGAATTTTATCTGATTTTCTGTGGACAGTACATTTTCAGAAATGCATGCAGCACATTTGCAAAGAATTCCAATTCTTTTGATTGTACTAAAATTGTTGAACCATGTTTCAGTCCAATTTTGTTATTTCTAAAGTTTACTTAACAAACTTGAGTCAATTTAGTAGCTTGTAAGGTCAGCCTTGATCAATAGACCCATTTATGTTTTCTGATGGAATGCATTGTACATTTTTCTTCCAAGTTACTAAATAATGCTGGCACTATTTGCAACTACATGTCCGTGACCCTTTCATTCTTCATTTTCTTCCTGATTTCTTGCTTCTTGGTTTCCTTTGCTGTCTAATTCAAAATAAAGGGAAGAAACATTTGGCTACACGACTATCCAATCCCCAAAGCTTATGAGAGCATTTCATTAGACATAGATTCAAATAAATCATTTCTAGAATTCCAATAAACTTTTGTCCATCTTTGAAGTAAACCAACACAGTCTTTATTGTCTTAGATGAACATCCAGCTGCGCAATGACAATGACAACGGATTTCTCCATTTCTTTCATCCAAGGGTTCGGCAGCAATTAAACGGACCATTAGTTGTCTTGGGGCAAACTGTGGCAGAACTGATGCACGCGATCAGCCTGGATGGCATGACTGTCGCAGTGTGAGTTACCATTACAGACCCAATATCAAGACACTCGGGATGGACTGGAGTCAGCTATGCATAATGAGGCATGCCTTTTGGATGGTGTTTGCGCTTTTCAGGGGAATTGTAACCCAAAGCAAGTCTCTGGGTATAGTATAAGATGTTGACGATATGCGACTATATGGGAACGTTATTAACATTAATTAGCTCATTACCATAGCAACTGTCAGTGGGTGTGATGTGATCGATGGGTACATTTGTTCAACAGTCTTAGTTAATTGAAGAAGCAATGAAATGTATCGGCTGTCTAAAGTCTGGGGTAAATCAGGGCTGGGTGATGTGACAAAAAATGTATCAAGATTTTTTCCTGATCGATTTATTGATCAATCACGATTTTTCCATTTAATTAGATTTTTGTCTTAAAAATTGCATTAATGCTTATTTCTCGTTCATAAACAATAAAATCATTGTGCAAAAACATTACATTTATTAATCTTCATTCCAAAGTCTAAACTCTGCTCCAGCCCACATGCTTTTACTGACAGAGGACCGCCTGTCGACCTTCCAATTAAAAATACTTTCTTTCTTGATATTCAAACCGCTTCTGAATGTCTTTTTTATTGTACGTGTTCTTATATTGTGAAAAAAAACCTTGTTGTGTCTGAGTACAACAATTAAGTTGCAGAGCGTGGGGTGCCTCAAACTCCCTGCTGTGTGATACACCATTATAAATCAACTGTCACTGTGAAAAGTTTCTGGACTATATATTTTTTCTTTTGCAACGGAGTTAAGACAATTCCTGGGTCCAAACTTAGAGTGACCCGTTACTGACCTGAAATGAAATTCATACAAACCATTTTTTTTCTTTTTGACAGACTAAGAAGGAAATATCAAGGCAATGCATTGAAAGGAAAGTATGATGGATTTGTTATAAAAAAAAAAAAAATGAGGAGGAGATGGAGAGGCTGAGGGGACGGTGGTTCCACTGCTGTAGTAGAGTTGGGGGTGAATACCTGATTGTTGCAGAATGATGGTGGGTAGAAAGCCGAAATGAAACAAAATCGGCATAATGTCCAATTTACCTGCGACCTACATTAAAGATCCATCCATATCGTTTTTATAGATTCTCACTAGTCACAGTTTGCACTGTCCCTTCACTTCTTGCTGTTGAAGGCAAGCTATATTTTAGTTTGATATCACATTGAATAATGCACCATCTAAATGCATTTTGCTGTGATGCGGAGGCTGTTATCCAGGTCACCTCTTTGTTCGGACGTCAGAAGGACCTGATCTCCAGACGCTCCCCGCCCCCTTGCCCCCTTTCACCCAGTTCTCCAAAGACCCCTTGGCTCTCTTAGACATGATTGCCTGTTCCAGTGAAGCCCCATCCACTCACACCTTTCCCGGGCCCTTATCCACGCTGCTTGACTGATCGCCAGGAAATTGCACCGGAGACGACAGTAGCTCTTTTAACAATTTCATGGCCTACTTTGACTCAGATAAGAAAAATGCTTCGGACACAGAGGGAGAGTGAATGCGCCAGTCAGCCAATCACCTTTAGAAGATATTTGTGTTTACTTTTGGCCTCAGAAACTTTTCTCTTAGGTAAAATCTCTTAGTGCTTTGTGTCATCTTTTTATTTAATATTCCTTTAAAATTGTGCCTGCTGGTGGTGTAGTGGCACATATGTGGTTGTTACCACCTTGATGATATGGGTTTGCTTCCTGGCCTTAGCCACTTGCTGAATGTCTTTATCCTCTCTCCCACAATTTTACACTATAATTGTCATATCCAATAAAGCCTTTGTCTAGAAAAACGTTAAACTCTACAAATGTTATCAAAATTAGAAATGACGTCCTAATTGAGTGTAATAATTTGGCAAAAGTCGTTCAGGCACTGTCCATTTCTTAATTCTTATTTAGCGGAACCTGTATGTTTAAATTA
Source organism: Periophthalmodon schlosseri (assembly GCA_000787095.1). Lineage (NCBI taxonomy): Eukaryota > Metazoa > Chordata > Actinopteri > Gobiiformes > Gobiidae > Periophthalmodon > Periophthalmodon schlosseri. The sequence goes on along the minus strand of JACM01078015.1, from coordinate 8,710 downwards.
GTAAAACAATTAAATGGACTTCATAGTGCCTTTTCTCAGCATCTTGACAAAAATATTTAAGTTGAATATATGAAATAGTTTGAAAACATTTAAGCACCTATATAGCTCATTTTCATCTGATATCCAAGTAAAAGTACAGAGGTTTGAGAACATGTTTTTCCTCTTTTCCAAATGTTCATGGGAATTGCTCAGAAGAAACCCCACTAATGATATTGCGCGTGCTAATTTGCAGAGTAAAAATACTGTAAACATATTTAAAACCTGCAGAAGAACGAACTCAATCTCAGTGGAACTTCTTGCATCAACTTGGACCCACTGAGCTAATGTTCAAATATTGCTGCCTGTAATGAGGTCCAATTAGAATTTCCTTCCAAAGAGTGCTCCGGAGACAGCTAATGCTAGTTTTTTTTCCAACATGTTTGATCATCTTTGTGCTTGGGTTGGGACCAAATTATGTTTTTCTAAAATTCAGACCCTGGTTATAATAAAACACAATGAGCCTGCATCTTCCTGTGCCATTGTGGGGCTAAATTGCAGTTTGCGACTGTTTCCTTGAAGCGTGTTGAACACATAACTGTCATTGAGCCACATCAAAGTCCTAGAGTGTGTTTTTGTATCTTTGTGCTCATTGCCCTGTGTGGAAATGAGGATTGGTGAGGGTTCTCTCGTCATATTCTTAGCATGCAGATTAGACAGGCTTTGATCCCATAATGAGAGCAGTGTATTAGCCTCTGTGTTACTACGGCACAGAGTGGAGCTCCATCTAATGTGGGGATCAGCTGAGTCCCATTCACTCCTCTGCAGGTGTAAGCCTCACCTCCCAGATGTAAACAGAAACAGAACAGATTTTATAGAAAATGCACATGTGAAATATGATTTCAAGTACAGCTCTTTGTGTTATGCTTTGATTCTGTAATCTCGTTCTAATTGACTAATGTTGTGGAGAAACTGATTTTCTTATGCATGCCTAGTGTGTTTTTTAGTATTGCAATTTTTTTGCAGTCCTTGCTAGAAAAGGTTTCACGGGTAGTCATCAGCACAATCTTTTTGAAATTGAGACATTTTAGCTGCCGTCCAGAAGCCATTATCAATCTGAGGAGCTAGAATTTTGTGAAGTAGCTATTTTATTTCCCCAGTGTAATGCTCCCTGAATTTTTTTTCATTGCAATTTGCAATGGATGGAATACACCACATTTTTGTCCTTGGTATAACGCAGTTTCTGTCTTAACGTGTTGACCGTTTTAAGTACACAGGAATGTCAGTACTGAATGACAATGACTTCTGGATGGCAGCCGAAATGTCTCAATTTTCTAAAACATTTGTGACTACCTGTCAAACCTTTTCTATCATGAACCTCTCCTAGACGAATGAGGGACTACATTGACTAGACTTGACAAAATGAATTCTTTCATTGTTTGAAGAAAGCGGGACATCAATATTGGGATTATTACTGTCGACAGTCAATCTCTTTGGATGCTGTTTGCATATTCACTCATGCATCTGCTGGTGTGTCCACCTCTGATTCATATCTCATTCATTTACATGCAGGTGTAAAAAGCTAGAGATTGTGGTTATCATTATTTTATAGGTACTAACACTATCTAAGATCAGCCGAACTGCTTCGCTCTGATGTGTTCTTGTGGGGGACTGGATTCTGAGCTGGTTTGATCTGAACAAGAACACGGTCTGGGAACGCTGCCTCTGAAGCTCTCATTTGCACATTTGACCTTTTGCTGCGTTAGCCTTCAGTGCTTAAGACAGTCAGTCGTGTGGATATTAGAATTCTTCTCTGCAGGCAGTTGCAGATACATGCGATGAATGGTTTGACAAGGTAATCCAGTGATTTTTAATGTCACAGCTTTTAAGGAATGTGTTTTAGTTCAGCTACTGTTATTTTGCTATTGAGGTTTTCCTTTGAAATACTAAATACTAGAAAACTAGAAATACTATAAAAATACTATAGTATCAATCAATACACACTATCATAATTGCATCATTTATATTTGTTAAAATATAGTTGTTAAATGATTGGATGTTGAAGGTTTAAATGATTGGATGTTGAAGGTTTTCTGTTACAGCTTTAAATACTAACCCTAGGAGAAAGCTCTGATTCAGTGCCAAACAAAAGCATGAATCTGCAAACACCTTGAAAAGTAGTTCTGTGAATATAAAATCCATTTCTCTCTTTGAAAAAAATAAAAATAAAAAGTTCCAAACTGGAGTGCTGCCTCCCGCAATAACAAATCAAATGAATTTCAAATTTAATCTGTGCTATAACCACACTGTAGCTCCATTTACAAAAATATTTATTAAGTGCTGAAATCTTCATAGTTGAACATGAACATACTTATTTATACACATTGTACAATCTTAAGGTCAGTGCAGGAGACAAGAGTTTGGTTACCTATTAAAATTCTTACAATGTTTGGCCTTCTCAAAAAGCAATCACGTTTTGAAAAGAATGCCTGAAATCTTAGCAACCATTTTAATGAACACGCAGAAGAAGTGTCTAACAAGAACCAGCACCTTGTTTTTATAGAAAAAGAAAAGAGGCAACAAACCCCCAGTCTACATTCTGCAGATGTTTAAGGTCAAAGATCACCTAAAGACCCAATAGTGAATTAATGAGTCGGAGTTATTTTCTTTATACTTTGTTGAAGTTAGACCAGCAAGTGAATATTTTTTGTATAACGAATTACCTCAGCTCAAGCCAAAATCACCTAGGATCTAAAAAGTCTTAAACGTCACTCAACAGTGCTTGCTGATTGCGTAGTGGTTTAAGGCGGTGCACATATGTGGTTGTTGTTCCCAGTACCACATCCTGGGTTTGCCTTCCGTTCATGACTGTTTGCTTAATGTCTCTACCCTCTCTCTCCCCATTTGGGGTTGTAACTGCCCTGTTCAATAAAGCCTTTGGGGCAGAATTTATACCTTTTTGCTTCAACTTTTTAGACGGCCCAAAATCACACAAATTGACCAACAAAAACACCTTACTATAGTAAAATGCAATAAATGTAATCTTACTGTGGCATGTATATACTGTGAGTATATTCATTATAATCTAACCTCGACAACACAAAATGGCATGAACTGCAAAAACGGCATTTGTATAACATTTCTATTAAATAAACTGAACAAGATCGGGCATGTTCTCAAATCCTGTAAATCTAATAGCGGTTTAAGACGGGTGTTTAAGCGTTACAGATGTGGAGTGTCTTTTTGCATCACTCTCCCAAACGGTGGTACTCCCTGCTCTCTGTCTGTTCTTTTGTGACAAATGTAATGATTTCTCTAAGCTGCTGCTGGTGAGTTTGCAGTATCAGGTGGTGTCTCGCTGCTGCAGTTTTTTGACATGAGAAAACCTTTGCACACTTCACCTGGAGATACACAGTCAACAGTTCCATAGTGCGAGCTATTCCATCACTTACTCTTTGGATCATCGTCCGCATCATTTCAAATCGGAGCAGAGCAGAGCTGGAATCAATGTGAACATTGATTGTACCTGAATGTTTCAGCGCTTCGGGGAGTGCGCTGCGTAGGAGTTAATAGATCAGCTGAACAGCCAGAGCAAATACATGGACAAGAAGTATTTAAATCTTTATTTACCGTTCCTTTACCCTAGGCTGGTCAATACATTAAACCAAGCATTGTGGTCAGTAGTTGGGCAGTACAAATAATATATTACAAGAGGCAATATGTAACTATTTTTAACTGTGATATTTTATAGATGTTATAACCAGGGTGCGATTCGTCCAAAAAGCAGAAGGGGGGATGATTTTTTTTTTCATGATATTTAAACATTTATTTAAGCTATTAGGCTATTTAATAGGGTTGCAAAACTACCATGACCATGACTCCAGTACCTCTTCAACTTCTTTTTTGCACATATCATGTGCTATAGTTGTAGCTAATAGTCAACAACAGATCATCAGCCCTGGTGCCACAGTCCACTTAATCAATAAACTCCAGCACTATCGATGCTCTGAGGAGTCATGCAAATGTCATGTAGTCAAATACAAGCACAAAACTTTCTTCTTTTCACAAGATACACGACCTGTCAGCACCGCTTTGACCACACGGCGCATGCTACATGGTATTGGATCATGTCCGCATTTGTGTCTCTCCATTTGTCTGTGTGCGGTGCCCCGGCTCTGGGCAGTGCAGACGCATGTGGAAAGAAGAACGTGCGAAAATGCTCCGGCTCACCGTGCACTGTGAATGATCAAAGCAGAGCTGACAATGACGATGACTCTACACGGCCCTCGATAAAGCAAAGGACGGGTCCACCAGCCACTCCTAAAGAAGCCCCAGCAGAGGCTTGTGCAGGGCCTGGGGCTTGTTGAGGCTGTGTGCCTCTGACAGAAGCGGCCGTGGGAGCAAGATGAACAACGGGCCACTGTACAAAGTTTGAGCTGCAAATGAACTGTTAAATTTGAGACAGAGTCTGTACCTGGTCATTGTGTTTTATCCCCCTCAGGAATAAAGCAGAGCGGGGTATAGGAAAAACAGACGCTGAGAAAGGGACAGACTAACCCTTGCAAGTTGCACCCAGTGTATCTCCAATTAATTAAAATGTAAAGACTGTAGAGATATTATCTTTTTTTCTTTCTTTACTAATTTGAATATTAATTTGCACTGATATTCACATTGACCTCTGATACATTTAGCATAATACTGGTCTCCCTTTCACTGCTGCACAGCACATCTCTGAGAGTATCTTTGTGATCTGCTAATAAGAAATACCTGCCGGGCAATGGCAAATTAGCACTCCATGTAAAACTGCTGACTTTAGTAAATCTTACTTTCAGAATTGTCAGGTTTCTTTTCATTAGGTGTTCATGTGCCACTGGCTGTCTTATTAAAACTTGCCTATTATACATTATTGCACATTCACAAATAAATAGCATTGTCAAACGATATCCTAATTAGAGTTCAGCATTGTCATGTTTTTGTCACCTTTGTGACTTGTGTGTTGCTAACTCTTCATTATCCTTACTTTTTCCTGACAGATTTGACCTGACTTTTACTGCTGCGTCTGTGAACTCCTAATTGACCCTTTGGCATTCTGGTTTCTGAGCAACCAATGTTTGTAACACCTGAGCCAGAAATAGTCTTCTTTTGATTTAACTATGGTGTAACATTTACCTCCAAAATCAATTACAGGTTTTCACACTTTATAATAACTCATTACAACTGTGCTTTAGAATATTTAAAAGAAACACTAGGCCTATTAATTTCACACAAATATTCCATTTTTTTCTATTTTGTTAGCCCGAGTGTACGGTCTACACACACTAAATATAAAAATGCATTTGAGTTTGATCGCTCTTCAATTGAACTGAGAAATGTTTTGCTTTCCTTCAGGGGAACCAATATGTCAGAGCAAATTTTCTTTTATTTTGAGTTTGTGCACCACTAACAGGAATAATAAGTAGTAGTTTTCTGTTGACTGCTAGCATAGCATTAACAATCACTCTTGTATCGAAATACTTTATGTACGAGAGCTTGGGCTGGGCACTGTGTTGACTTTTAAGTTTTTGCTAAATCGCACACTCGCAAACAAGGTTCACCCTGAGTACAAATTAATTCACGCCACATTTTATTGTACAGTCACATTGAGAAGGCAAATGACATTGGCTGGATGCCCATAAAACCGAACTATAGACTATACCGCTGTTCTTTTGTTCCTGTTGGGAGTGACTTTTTCTGCCTGAGCGCCTTTACCTTATCTGTGTTCCCTTCACAGGAGGAGCACCCGGCCGCGGGGGAGATTGTCCTCTCATCTGACCACCTCCGGATGGTACTACAAGTGGAACGCAATCAGTAAGTGTTCTCCGTCTGCCGCTGCCGCGCTCAATAACCTCCTTGTGAGAGTGGAATTAATTGGGAGAACTGAAAGTGGAGTGATGGGATAATAAGGGCATATTAATTCATTTCCGTGGTACCCGTGTCTAGACTTGGGGCAGCGCTGCAGAGGTGTCCTGGAGCAGGACTGAAGGGTAATGCTAATCTGAAAGTACTATGTCAGGGGTGTCTCATTTGAACAGAAAATATGTTTGGAGAGGTCACAAGGTCAGTACACGGAGTTTCAAGAATTGCTAGCGGCACAGGCTAATGTTGAACAAGTGCCGGACATGACGAGCGGGTAGTTGACCATATGGTAATGTGCATTGGGTTTTCGTACCAGAAGTTTTGTATCCTTGGTTATTTTTATATTTATAAGACTTGTTTTTTTGACCCTTGACACTTCTTGTTATAGAAAATAGGTCTCAGGCAACTGAAATCAACATGAATGTATTTTATACTAGCAACACCCTTACGCAGTCAACACAGCAGAGTAATCAGGCCAGATGCCCTCCCCTTAAAGTGACTAGAGTTTAAAGTTATGAGGAATGTCTTGCTCAAGGACACAGTGATGGTAAACACTTGGCCAGATAGGTAATCAAACCAGATTCAGCATTTTGAACTACTGTTGGCCATAGAGAGTAAGTCTTTTTTTTAAATGCATATATAAACATTGCGTTTCAATTTAAAACCCATTTATCAAAGACAGCATGAAATATGATTGTATTACTTTACTTATCATTTTACTTGGTGTTTTGAAATTTGTTTTTAATGCCGAATAATAATGATATTTTGATGTGGTAGCTTCCTTCGTTTGAAATAAACCTGGATGTAATCACAACAAACCATAAAATCATCTCTCTAAAATAGTTTATTGAAAAGCTGTTTTATTTTCCTTTTTTACACCTTTTAATATTTCTGTTTCCGTAAACTTGATCAATGTAATTATCTTCAAAAATTAGCATGTGGCTCATGCTGTTATTGCTAAGAGAATGTTGCTCTTTGTGAAGTGGTTGGTATTTTAATAAGACAGCAGACATATTTAAAGCATATTTGTTGTTATAGTGGCCACATTTGCAGTAATAGTCACAGAGTGCTGTCATGTGACCTGCTTGTTATGGCATTACGCCTGATAGAGATACAGACATATTGGTGGGTGAGTGATCCTATGGGACACAGTGAAACGGGGTTCAAGGATGTAGAGGTTACACTGTCCCTGTGATAACATCAGGAGGAGCTGCACATTCAGACCTCATATACGTGCGCCGACTCCTCGAGCACCTCATTCTACATGCCCATGGTAATGCGCAGCAGGGGGCCAGTCGTGTCAGAACACCCCCCTCCGGGATACAACGGCCTTGCATTAACATGCAAAATGTATAATGTCTCCGAGAGCGATATGTGGACAGTTAAATTGGAATTTGTTTGTGATAAGATGATTAAAGTAGAAAGGCTCAAAGCGGACATTTTAATAGAGAAGAAGAACCATTTAGCCATGCTTGCTGTGTTGCAGTGAATACAAACCAGTTTCCATATCAGTGTGTAAAAGTACTGTACATTGAATCAAACTGATAGATTCCAGATTCAAGACTTTATTGTCATTGTCATAGAAAACAACGGAATTACGTTTAAAGCATCAAACACTGCATAGGTTTGATGTAAAGTTTAAAGGATGGTGCCCATCCAATAACCCCATAAATAACCCCAGTGTAAACATTAGCACAATAATGACATTCAGTGCAGCACATGTGTAATAAACACAGCAGCGTAAAGGGCATCAACAGTAAAGTGCATCACAGGGGCATACAGTCAGATGAGTATTTTATGTCATTATGCAACAATGCAAAGTCCAGTTCAGTGTTACTGTGTTAGTGGATGTGGTTATTGTCTATGGGGGAGAGGGGAGGGGAGCAGCAGCCTCACAGCATGAGGATATGGGCTGTTTAAGCATTTTAAACATAATTTTGATACAAAGGACTATTTTTGATACTTGATACTGACTTTAATACCACAACAGTGTTTCCTAGGTTTACACTTTATGAACATACTTTCAGAAGTTTGGGAATTTTAATGAAACAAGCTTATAGTTTGTAATGACTTCCGAAGTTATGACCTAATACAATTATTTATGGTGTGTTTCTGAATAAAGGCAGTAGCAGCTAAAATCAGCACATCAGTCACAGGAGCAAACCTAACATCCATCCTCTCTCTGCTTTATAACCCATGCACAGTGACAGTGCACACTCCAATGTATCTGTCAAACTAATTATGCTAACAGACTTATTTTAGTAGGTTTGCCTTGCATTTTCTTTACTTACTAAGTGCCACTAATCATTAATATACATTTTATTATCATCTACAAACTCTAGTATAACTTATTTCGGAGCTGGAATAGTTTCTGCATCTGTTTCTGTCGTGACTGCTGGAGATCAGCACTAGTACCGCTGTCTGTGAGCGGAGCCAAGCCTACTTTGGCTTAACGCGAAACCTCGGACCGGACCACTTTGAATGACCGACTGGATTAGGCAGGCAAAGTATGAGAGAAAATAGAGACTGGATTTCTAATACAGTAGTTTGAACAGATTTGGTAAAGACGCTCATTGTGACGAAAGGTGATTAGTGCCTCATAATTTGATTGATGGGGCAGAGGGCCCTGTTGGCGGAGCGGGGCGTCCTGCCAGTATAATGATAGGGGAAACACTGCATAATAATAAGTAAGTAGTTTTTAATTAGGGATGTGCTAAAAAATCGATACATAGATATATATCGATATTATTAAAATCGATACAGTATCGATTCTCCGTTTTCTATTATCGATATTCCTCCCGAAAGAGAAGTAAGAAGCGTGCAAGAGAAGCGAAAATAG